>CAKOAT010682931.1:137497-168056 GCA_932364175.1 Eruca vesicaria subsp. sativa | reverse complement strand
AAGAGAGAGAGAGAGAGAGAGAGAGAGAGAGAGAGAGAGAGAGAGAGAGAGAGAGAGAGAGAGAGAGAGAGAGAGAGAGAGAGAGAGAGAGAGAGAGAGAGAGAGAGAGAGAGAGAGAAAAGAAGGAGGGGGAGGGAGGGAAGAGAGAGAGAGAGAGAGAGAGAGAGAGAGAGAGAGAGAGAGAGAGAGAGAGAGAGAGAGAGAGAGAGAGAGAGAGAGAGAGAGAGAGAGAGAGAGAGAGAGAGAGAGAAACAGAGGGAGAGAGAGAGAAACAGAGGGAGAGAGAGAGAGAGAAAAAACAGAAGGAGAGAGAGAGAGAGAAAACAGAGGGAGAAAGAGAGAGAGAGAGAGCGATAAAGAGATACAGAGAAAGGAGATATGTGTGTGAGATGAATCGTGAGAAAGATTGTGAGAGATGAGAATAGTGTGTTGAAAATGGACCAATAAGAAGAAAGGGTGAAGATTGCAAAAGAGTGGTGTTGAACCTTTGGATCTAAATCAATCAAAGGACAAAAAAAATAATCAAACTATATTTTTCTTTATCTATAATTATTTAATAATGTCTAAATAATTATATATAAAATTAGAAATAAAATTTTAGCATTTAAATTTTGTGTTTATTGTATATTGGTGTTAGAGAGAGAGAGCGAGACAGAGAGAAAGAGAGAGTGAGCGAGATGGAGAGAATGACAGAGAGAGGCTGCGAGATGGGGAGATAACCAAACAGAGAGAGAGAGAGAGAGAGAGAGAGAGAGAGAGAGAGAGAGAGAGAGAGAGAGAGAGAGANGAGAGAGAGAGACAGAGGGAGAGAGAGAGAGAGAGAGATAGAGAGAGAGAGAGAGAGATAGAGAGAGAGAGAGAGAAACAGAGCAATAGAGAGAGAGAGATAAAGAGATACAGAGAAAGATAGTGAGACCCAAAATCTGATATTTGAAATTTGACCAATAAGAAAAAAGAGTGAAGATTGCAAAAGAGTGGTTTTGAACATTTTGATCTAAATCCATCAAAGGACAAAAACCCTAATAAAACTATACTTTGATTTATCTATAATTATTTAATAATGTCTAAATTTAAATAATTATATATAAAATTTGAAATAAAATTTTGGCATTTGAAATTTGTGTTTATTGTATATTGGTGTTAGAATATAAATTTATGTTTTGGTGTTTATAGTTAATTAAATTTAGTATTAGGATATAAAGTTTGGTCATCATTTATAAGTTTGTATGTTTAGACATAAATCTGATTTATAATTCATTTATAAATTTGTATTTTTTGATTCAAAAGTTCAATTTTTTTTTAATTCGGAATTTACGGTTTATAAAAAAAAAACTAGGAATAAGAGTAAAGTTTAGTTTTGTAATCTAACGTTTGGATGCTGCAACATGTGTTTTATGGTAAACGACTTAACGTTCAGTATTTTGGATTAAATTTTAGAAAATAATAGTGTTGAATACTAGGTATAATATTTGTAGTTAATTTTTTAATAATTTAGATTTGATGTTTAAATTAGAGTGTTTAATGTATAGTTTACGTTTGAAGTTAAGATTTAGGATATAGAGTTTGATTAAAGATTAAAGATTTGTGTTCTGGAAATTATAGCTTAAGATTAAGAAGATTATATTTGAGTTCAATTTTAAGATTTGAAGTTATAATAACAAAATATTAGAGTTTTAAGGGTTGTTTTTAGAGTTTAGAGTTTATTGTGTTTTGGATTATGCACTGATGGATTTAGTCCATTTGGAATGTCTGGGAGACAATATTCATTGTGGCCAGTATTTCTTGCGCCATACAACCTGCCACCGGAGATGTGTATTCGACGAGAGTTTCTATTCTTGACCATATTAATACCTGGTCCAAAGCATCCAAAAGATCTCTCAATGTTTTTCTACAACCACTGATAAAAAAAGTTGAAAGATTTTTGGTCAACAGGGGTAAAGACATATGATTGTTCAATGAAAACGAATTTTATGATACGAGCGATGCTTTTATGGACCATAAATGACTTTCCTGCATATGTGATGTTGTCTGGATGGACTACACATGGGGGATTAGCTTGTCCATATTGTAATGGAATGACAGATGCGTTTAAGTTGAAGAATGGTAGGAAGACAACTTGGTTCGATTGTCACCGTCGATTTCTTCCACTTTACCACCCATACCGCAGAAACAAGACATTGTTCAGACACAAAAGGGTGGTCAGAGACACTCCTCCTCTATATTTAACTGGAGAACAAAGTGAAGCGCAAATCGATTACTACTGTGCACTAGAAACAGCTCCTCGTGGTGGTAATTGGCATGTTCCCAGTAATATGCCAGATTCTTATGGTGTTAAGTACAATTGGCACAGGAAGAGTATATTTTGGGAGTTGCCATATTAGAAAGATCTTCTTTTTCGCCACAACCTCGATGTGATGCATATAGAAAATAATTTTTTTGAGAACATCGTGAACACTATACTGAATGTCCCAGGGAAGACGAAAGACAACATAAAAATCGAGGTTGGACTTACCCGATATCTACTCAAGAAATGAGTTACATATAAAAAGCAATGGGCATGTTCCAGTTCCTATATTCAGATTGTCATCAGAAAAAAGACAGTGTTGTTCAACTGGGTGGCTTCAGAAGTGAAGTTTCCTGATGGGTATGTTTCAAATCTCTCAAGATATGTTGAGAAAGGTCAAAAGTTCTCCGGGATGAAGATCCATGATTGTCATGTCTTTATGCATTCCCTTTGCATTTGCGGAGCTACTACCAACAAAAGTACATGAAGCACTTGCAGGTAATATAATACGCAAACATTAATTAATATCTTTATATATATGTACATATAAATATGATTATACTAATGTGTTTAATTTTTGTAATATATAAGGAATTGAAGCATTTTTCAGAGATCTGAGCACACACACTCTTAAAGAGGATGTTGTTCAACAACTTCATGAGAACATCCCCATCTTAATGTGCAACTTGGAGAAATTTGTTGACGTCATGGAACACCTAGTTGTCCACCTCCCGTATGAAGCGTTGCTTCGTGGACCTGTACATTACCGATGGATGTATCAGTATGAAAGGTCCATGAAAACGTTAAAAGGAAAAGCCAAAAATCTCGCAAAAGTTGAAGGTTCTATTGTTGCGGGAAGCTTGATGGAAGAAATATCACATTTCACTTCGTACTACTTTTCACCGAAAGTACGTACAAGGAAACCAGCTCCAAGAAGATATGATGATGGTGGTGTCGTGCCAACATATATTGAAAAAGAAGTTCCATACATCTTTTGTCAAATTGAGCGATTGGATGGGAAATTGAAGGAGATTTGGTGGTCGGATGATGAAGACGTCCATAGTGCACACATTTATATTCTTCTCAACTGCAAGCATCCATTAATTCGTTATTTTGAAAGGTAAACATATAAACACGTTCATACACACACACACACACACATATATATATATATTTTCAATTGATTAATTAACATAACATAATTTTACAGCGAATTTGTGACTCCAGTCGAAGAAGCAATCTCAGGTATATCGACAACTATTAAGCACAAGGAAAGATCAACACTTATCAAGTGGTTGAGGAAACATGTATTATAACGTAATTTTTTATGCATACATCCCTGATAGTAAGTTTAATTTCAAGTAAATGTGGTTTTTTTGCAGGTTGATTATGACGATCCCACTTATCCGGCATGGTTTCGCGAATTACTTCAAGGTCCAGTTGCAAAGGTCACCACATCATCTATGTATTTCACACAAAGCTATACTTTTCATACCTATTACTATGGTAGACACCTGGCGACAAGTAATTATGGAATATGTGTGAAAGGCGAAACAGATTTCTATGGGATCTTGCAGGAGTGATATCACTCAAATATTTAACCCTAAGGAGTGAATTACTCTCTCAAATAAGAGGTTCAGTTGTAGTACTTAGGGATCGAATCCACAGGGAACTAAGGAACACAAATAATGTAATCCTAAATGATTATGCTAGGTTGATTCAGTTTAAAATAGTAAATTGCAGTTGTGAGAAATGGTAAGTTGCTCAAGAGTATAGATTTTGGTTTAGGACAATAAAAGAAAGTAGTTAGATTCAAGGTTGCTAATCAGATAATCAGGATTATAATGCTACATATGTTTTAGTAATTTGCTTGCAAGATATATAAGAACTTCAATTCTTAGACAGATCTAATAGCAGTTGCTAAACAGACTCATCCATTGATCTTATTGCCGGCAATATCGACCGATGTTTTGACAGCGATATCGAACGATATGGGTAGCCGTCGATCGATAACTCTATAGGAGTATCGATCGATATAGCACCAAGATCATAGACCGGCTCTCGCACATCCCTAGAGGATCTAAGCTTATGCCAAATGATTTCAGGATAATGATTTAACAAGTTAAATCACTCCATGATCATACTCTAGTTAGCTACTCTAGAGTAAGCATTAGGGTTCATTTGGATAATGAATATCACAACTCAACATTCCATAGTTGGGGCTAATCCCTCATAACTATTTGAACCCAAAATCTAACAAAGGAATGTTGGTGTCAAATACATTTTATAAAACTCGAGAAATCATTTTATAAAACTCGAGAAATCGTTTTATAGAACTTGAGAAGTCATTTTATAAAACACGAGAAATCGTTTTATAGAACTCGAGAAATCGCTTTATAAAACTCGAGATATCGTTTTATAAAACTCGAGAAATCATTTTATAAAACTCGAGAAATCGTTTTATAAAATCCAAAAGAAATTTCCGAACTAAGGAAATCCGCGGAAAAACTCGGAAATCGTTATCTCGGAAGAACGAAAGGAACGTCGATTAAACGATCGTACGAGTTAAGCACAAAACCGCGAAAAACCAAAACCTCTGTAAAACGCGAGCTAGTCCCATCCCGACTAGCTCGCCGAACGGCGAGCTAGAAGCTTCCCGGGTAGCTCGCCGAATGGCGAGCTGAATCGGCCCGGTTCGGCTCGCTGTTCGTCGAGCCGACCATCCCGAGCCTCGATCTCCCATATCCCCGATTCAAGGCTTACGTCCTCCGACACGATCATGTTCCAAACCACGGTCGAAATGTCTCCCGTTTCGTCTCGATCCGTCCTATCGTTCGAGTTTTACGATAAAAACTGTAAAACTTTGTTTTCTCGAAAAGAATTCGAGGAAATCATATAAAACGCAAACGGTTAAACGAAACACCAAACATTGCCTAGACTATACGATTTATTCGAGATTTTTCGCAAACAATCGTAAAAACGCGTTTTTAATAAAAACGCGAGTGAATCGTAAAAACGGCAACGATAACCAAAGAAAACGAACATAGCTAAACTTTATGATTAACTTGGGGAATTTACTAAAAATGGCATCGGATCAGGAAACGATCTCGTACAAAGTCGCAAAACGGATTTATCGCAAAACGGCTCGGAAGGTCAGAAAAACGTGATAGAAGCCCATCTCGCGATCTTAACGAAATCTAACCCGAAGATACGATAACGTTTTGACGATTTACCCGCAGAAGGAAGATAAATGTCAAGTTTGAAGGTAAATGGCAAGTTTGAAGATAAATAGAAGATTTCCGCGGGAAAAAAAGAAAGATCGAGATAAATGGAAGATTCCCGATAAACTCGAATCTGGGCGAAATGGAAAAAGTAAACCGCCTAGGAAGGGAGTATATAAGCAAGATGCATAGGGCAGAAGCAAGGGGACGAAATTCAGAGCGCTCATCTGAGAATTTTACAACTTTTCTACACTTAGAATTTTCCGCACTTAGAAACTTAGGCTTTTTTTCTCGATAAGTTTGGTTTCTATGACTGGCGCTCAATTAGTAGACGAACTCGCCCAGGCAGTTCGATCTCTGGTCCAGCTATATCAACTGAACTACGTTCGACTTGATCCTCGAAAGGGGTACGTAGGCAGCCTTTCATATGGTTCAGCCCGAAATCAATCAAATTCTTTTTCTTATCTTTTCTTATCTTTTTCCGTCTTTTGTTATCGAGCTGCGACTCGATTAGGTTTAAGGTTTTTATGTTGATAACTCGCTGACGGCCCTGCGGCCAAACCTAGGTCGTTGGCTTTCGCAGAGATTCGGTTCCTCTGGAAAATTAGGGTTTTCCTAAATTTCCTTATTTTACGGAAATCGACAGTAGGTGAATTTCGGTTCCCACAGTTTGGCGCTAGAAGGAGGGGGGGTCGGATTACTCTTTCTCATAGCCGCAAAACGCTTGATCAAAAAGATGTCTGGATATATGAAAGACAAAGTCGCAACTCGCAAAAACGCTGGTAAAACAACTTTAGCAGCGACTGCTCCTATAGCCAATGCTCACGCAAAGGCTGTAGTAATTGATAAAATCGAAAACTTAATCGCAACTCTTCACCACGGAAAGAGCACGAATCGAGCTCGTGATTTCTCCGTCTAAACAAAAGGGCAACGATAAAACCAATCAAACCCCGTAACCAAATCGGAGAAATCTCAACGTGTGAAGGTTTGACCAGCTCGCCCAATGGCGAGTTGGACACGATTCTCGGGATCCTAAGCCTGATCCTATTCAAAACTCGATCGTACAGATTTTCGTTTTGTCTCAATCGGACTTTCCGTTGAGATTCTACGACGAAAACAAGTCAACTCGACGAATCAAGATCACCCGCGCCAAGCATCTTAGTTCGCCAAACGTAGAGCTAAACCAAGCGTCTTAGCTCACCGAACGTAGAGCTAAACCAAGCGTCTTACCTCGTCGAACGTAGAGCTAAACCAAGCTGGCTTAGCTCGCCGAACGTAGAGCTAAAACAAGCTGGCTAAGCTCGCCGAACGTAGAGCTAAACCAAGCGTCTTAGCTGGCGAACTTAGAGCAAAACCAAGCTGGCTTAGCTCACCGAACGTAGAGCAAAACCAAGCTGGCTTAGCTCGCCGAACGTAAAGCTAAACCAAGCGTCTTAGCTCGCCGAACGTAGACCTAAACCAAGCTGGCTTAGCTCGCCGAACGTAGAGCTAAGCCAAGCGTCTTAGCTCGCCGAACGTAGAGCTAAACCAAGTTGGCTTAGCTCGCCGAACATAGAGCTAAACCAAGCGTCTTAGCTCGCCGAACGTAGAACTAAACCAAGCTGGCTTAGCTCGCCAAACGTAGAGCTAAACCAAGCGTCTTAGCTCGCTGAACGTAGAGCTAAACCTAGCTGGCTTAGCTCGCTGAACGTAGAGCTAAACCAAGCTGGCTTAGCTAGCCGAACGTAGAGCTAAACCAAGCGTCTTAGCTCGTCGAACGTAGAGCTAAACCAAGCTGGCTTAGCTCGCCGAACGTAGAGCTAAACCAAGCTGGCGTAGCTCGCTGAACGTAGAGCTAAACCAAGCGTCTTAGCTCGCCGAACGTAGAGCTAAACCAAGCTGGCTTAGCTCGCCAAACGTAGAGCTAAACCAAGCATCTTAGCTCGCTGAACGTAGAGCTAAACCAAGCTGGCTTAGCTCGCCGAACGTAGAGCTAAACCAAGCTGGCTTAGCTCGCCGAACGTAGAGCTAAACCATGCTGGCTTAGCTCACCGAACGTAGAGCTAAACCAAGCTGGCTTCGCTCGCCGAACGTAGAGCTAAACCAAGCGTCTTAGCTCGCCGAACGTAGAGCTAAACCATGCGTCTTAGCTCGCCGAACGTAGAGCTAAACCAAGCGTCTTAGCTCGCCGAACGTAGAGCTAAACCAAGCGCCTTAGCTCGCCGAACGTAGAGCTGAACCAAGCGCCTAGCTTGTCCAAGAGGCGCTGACTTTGCCCCAAGGGTTCTGACCATCCAGTTCGCCACACGGCGAGCTGAAAGGGTTCACCCGACTCGCCCTACGTCTAGCTTAACCAATCCTCGAGTTTCTCTCTCGGGTCTTGATCGCGCTGATTCTCGTTTCGTCTCAATCGGAATTTCCATCGTGATTTTACGATAAAACCGCAAAGACTTGTTTCTTCGTATAAGTTCGAATCAATCGTCTAAAACGGCAACGGTTGACTTAACACCAAAGTTGCCTAAACTATACGAGAGATCTGAACTCTCCAATCGCAATCCGGTTTTACGAAACTCTGCACTGCTAAGTCGAAAACATCCAATCATAAACACGTGATTGATTTTTTGATATATAAGGCGCACCTAGTCGGTTAAATAAAACCAGCAGTACGAAGAAACAAGAACATGAACTCTGATGGTTAAGTCTTCTCACCGCTCCGATACTCTTGCTAGTAATTCGTTGAACACCGGTAAGTCAAAAGACGAAGAACGAAGAATAGACAATCCCAAATCGTCAATAAAGTTAAGGTAGGACCGATTTGAAAATTTTAATAGACTTCTAATTTCTCGTAGGTAAGAAATGAAAATGTCTTGTAAACTGCCGTAAAACCTAGAGAACTTTGAATTTAGGGGGTAGTCTAGCATGCTAAGTCGTAAGCAATTTTTGTCTATCTCGATCTATTGTTCTCTAACCATTCATGCATCACTCGAAAACCTTTCCAATCTCTTGTACAACCGAGAAACGATTGTCACGTACTCGAGCGTACTCATTTCCTAAAAGAAAGAAGGAGCTAGAGACGCTGACGTCGTCTTAAATCCGACTCGCTCCTAGAAATTTTCGTAAATCAGACATACCCCAGTCATCGCTGATCCACCACGGTCTTTAACCAACCCGGATTCTCGATCATCCGAATCCTTCAAAGGAAATCTTTTTTTCTTTTTGTAGAATATTTTTCCTCGCATCGAGAAAACCGCTTTCTATAAAGCAACCTCTCGCAAAAATAAGCAGAAAAATATTCGGACAATGCGACGTCTTGTCAGAATCATCCCAAAAGAAAACGGCAATATAAGAACCGTCTAAACACTAAAGACTGATCCAAACCGTCAGGGAAATAATATCGAGGAATATACAGCATTTCTCGTCGCAATCATGCGGTTAGAAAATATCTGCGAAAATTCAGAGTGAAACTCGATGATTTGCCGAAGTCATAAAGATCTTCTCGAACTTGATAAAACAAATGTCCTATAAGAATCGAAAAATTATACGAGAAATCTTTAGGCATCGAAGCATTGATCTCATTTTCCGTCAAACCAATTGAGTCACGGAATAATGTCAAGAACATTTGCAGCGAAAGAAAAATCGAGAACACAAAGCAGGAATAGGGAACACGTCCTCCCTTCTCGCCGACTGATCCTATTTCTGGTCATGTGATTCATTCCGCCCGAGAAACCCGCTAAAAAATTTTGCGACTAGACTACAGTGAAATAACTTTTGGTAAAACGCCGCGAGTAACTCCGTAAAACTATCACCGAAGATCAAAAACTAAGCGGAAAGGTTTCTCAAAAAATATGCGGAAACATTGCTAATCCAATGCGTGTTGCCGATTTACTAAATTCATCGCCTGTTACTTACATGAGAAATCCTTCGTATAGTCAGGATCATGACATAACGAAGTAACTTTCAAAAATAAACGTAACAAGTTTTGCGGAAAGTACTTTCCTTATAGCGAAAACCAAGCTATACGATCCGGCACTGGGCGACCAATCTAAACTCTGCTTCCTCGCGCCACAATCTGAAAGATCTCACTCTTTAGCCCTTTGGTTCACGAGCATCCGCTCTCATTCCTCCCGATTACATCCCAGAATGAAACCGCCCCGTAAGCGACTCCGCACGAGCTCTGCATCGAGCTTCTTAGGCTCTGTCTCCCTCGAGTAAAAAAAGAAACAACTTCCATACAAAGGAAAGTTTATACGAAACTTTCATCGTATGAATCGAACCTACAACGGAAAAAACGTTTTCTATAACCACGGGCATACTTGGCATATCAAGCTCGACAAACGCTATTTGGCCCTTGTCCGATCACACTTTGCTTCGATGACCGGGTCCAAGTCTACAAACCGATTCGACTTCATAGCGCGAAATTGTCATGGTCTAATCCTTTACCAACTGCGTCCTTGGCTATGCGGCTGAATACAACCTTCACGCCAAGACAATACATTCAACGGGTAATGCAAACTTTCCGAAAAATCGGCTAAGTTCTTTATCCTCACGATTCATTCTATTTCCGAAGCAAGTTGCCTACAAAATCCGACAAGTATCGGAAGGGCAACACTTCACAAAGCATTGTAATTAAAGACGCTTCGTTTCAGGAGGAAACTTACGGGACCCCTCGGTCCTAACTGCCCTAGCACAAATCAAACTATTCAATATCCAAACAGGAACATAAGTTTTGGCTGCGAATGTTCGCGAGCAAGTCAAAGTGTTTCTGCAAAGCAGAGTTAAGACAAAACCCTTGCGACACCGCGCAACATCTTCGAGCCCGCAAATGTTTCAAACATGAAACGCGGCATATAAAATAAAAACCAACTCTTGGCACTGCGAGACGTCGCAGACGCCCGGAGAATAGTTTTTCGACAAAATACCTTCCTTGATAAAGTCATTTTCTTGGAAGACCCAACAGTCTGTCCGCGACTATAAAATTATGCAAAATTCTTAACGTATGTATCCTTCGCGAAGGCCAAAACAACGTAAACATCTATCACCTAAAAAGTTTGTTGCTGATCACAACAAACTCGCAACAGTCCTAAACAAACTTAAGTTATATCGCAGAGATAGCTCTCGAACACCCGACACAAGGGTAATAGCGCTATAAAAGAAATCTAAACTTTTGGTCAGCACTTCCGGGCAACATAGAAATTTTTCTCGGTGAGATGCTCGGTTCCAACCAGACGAATCGTATAAGCCGAGAACCTATCGCGGATTCTAAATCGGTATGGAATCAGATTAAAATCGCAACAGGCAAAACGAAAGCCGACTAGTCATCACACAGCCTCAATCCAAAAGTAAACCTAGGTCTTGCCCTAAACCCAGCACACTGGTCTCTAACGTCTCAAGGCATGAATCGAGATCCTAAAGGCATGTCTCTTCGTCTATATCTAAACGCTCACTCGATTTGCTAAACATCCTAAAACGAGCAAACGAATAAGGCGATCCAAAAGGGAAAGGAATGCGAGACGACAACTCGCGGACCTCCCTCAATATCAACTCATATTCTTTCCTATACATTCATACGAATTAAAACACGCTCTTAAAAACACAAACTAATTTTTAATAAAGCCGTAAAAGCGGCAGGGACTCAGAGCCGCACACGGCCAGTCCGAAAACTATAACGGCCATGCTCGGCCAGACCAAACGGTCTACGAGGCTAGTCTCAAGGCCGGCAAAGGTCAAATACAAGATGCCATCGACATCAATATGCTAGGAAACAGGTCATACGAACCTTAACTCCAAAACGAACTACGAAAGGCTTGATCCCTTCAATAGGGTACGTAGGCAGGCTTCACAAGGCGCAGCCCTAATCTTAAACGCTTTCCGCTTCCTGAATAATGGAGAAGATCACTCTCAACGGACCTTTCCAACCATTAATTCTGCCTAACTTAACTAAAACTGGCTAACCACTCGCAAGAACCTTACACTAGAAGCTCAAGGTTCTAGCGAGCTAGGGGGCTAACTGTTGGTGTCAAAATCGGTCACGACGGAATCAATGGCTAAAAGTCTCAGCAAAAGTAAAAATAAAAATACGTTTTATAAAACTCGAGAAATCATTTGATAAAACTCGAGAAATCGCTTTATAAAACTCGAGAAGTCGTTTTATAGAACTCGAGAAGTCGTTTTATAAAACACGAGAAATCGTTTTATATAAGTCGAGAAATCGTTTTATAAAACTCGAGAAATCGTTTTATAACACTCGAGAAATCGTTTTATAAAACTCGAGAAATCATTCTATAAAATCCAAAAGAATTTTCCGAACAAAGGGAATCCACGGAAAAACTCGGAAATCGTTATCTCGGAAGAACAAAACGAACGTCGATTACACGATCGTCCGAGTTAAGAAAAAAACTGCGATAAACCAAAACCACTGTAAAACGCGAGCTAGTCCCATCCTGACTAGCTCGCCGTTCGGCGAGCTAGAAGCTTCCCGGGTAGCTTGCTGAACGGCGAGCTGAACCGGTCCGGTAAGAAGGCTCTTCCAAGTAATAGAGAAGTCTTGAAGTTGAGTTTGTTGGCCAGGACATGGAAGTCTGTAGGAATTAGGGCATCTCCAATCTGTACCTCAAGGTTTCTAACTATTCCTCCAGAGTTCTTCTGAGAACAATCCACAAAGAAGAAATATTCTTCAGTAGGCTCTATCTTCAGACCTAGCTGGTCTGCCATAAGCTTGGGTAGGATGCTAAATCCAGATCCTGTATCGCATAGAGCACGAGGGAACTCAACACCTCTGACGGAACATTGTATTGTGAACTTCTCTGGATCCCTCTTCTTCTCCAGTGTGATCTTCTTCTTTAGACTGTCTCTGACTTGGTGAAACATTCTCTTGATGTCTTCTTCTATCTCCCTGGTTTCTCTGAAAAACATCCATAATCTGTGTGAAAAGTAGGCTTCTTCAAAGGGTTTCTCTCTAGGTATTCTCAGAACTCTCTTTCTGAAGCTTGACAATTCTTTCTCATTAGCTTCCCTTTTATAAGGCTTGGGTATCTTCTCTTTCCTTTTTCTGAGAACTCTTCCATGGTTTTCCTTTTCTATCTCCATAGTCTCAAAGATATCTGTGGGTCTCTCCATGATGGCTTTTTGAGGGCTTATGGTAGTGTAATACTGCTCCCGGAATGCGTCAATACGTGCACTATCTATCTTTGGGAGTTGCACTCAGCGTTGGGGTACCGTGTATCAGGAGACACTGACTGGAGTGCATCGGTCGATATCGAGGTCTTCCTGTCGATCGATGGGAGGGTCATCATGTGGATCGATGTCATGCAGATCGATTTTGACAGGGACGGGCGGATGTGGGTGTCGTGCTGTGAAAGCTTCGTGAGGCATAATCTTGACGGCCCTGCACTCGTGAGGGTACTCGTCTAAGACCATCGATCAACACTCATCAAAGTCTATCGATCGATGTACATGGGATCGTATCGGTCGATGATCACGGGGTGAAATCGATCGATAATAGTCGCGAACAAAGTCTCTCTCATCATCAGATCTTTGAATCTCTTCCACTACCTCTTGCCAAAAATTTTCATCCAGGATGGCATTGATGTTATGGTTGCTGGCAAACTCCTGCTTCTTTAGAGCTTCTCATGTCTGAAACACCTGAGTCTCTAGCTTCTTCACATGGGTGTTTAAAGCATCTAGCTTTGTGGTGAGGGTGTTGTAGACGGATTCAATCTTTCCATTGAAGTCTATCTGGAGTTTCTGCTGACTCTTACGAACCTTGTCAAGCATCTCCTCCAGTTTACTATCTTGGGTAGGTGGGTGTGGTAGGAGTAGAATGAGTTCCCAAAGCTCATGTTGTTGTTGGGGTTACTGCTTCTGAAGGTGTTGGGCTTCGGTGAACTCTGGTCGAAGTTGCTTCTCTAGCCTGTGAAATTTCTGTATCCTCCTTGGTTACCAGATCTCTGAAAACCAGCTCCACTGACCCAGTTCACATCTTCTTCTGTATAATCTTCACCTGCAGTGTATGCATCCTCCACTGAACAAATCTGCTTGTTTAGTAACTTCTGAACGGTATCCAGCTGTGCTTGCACTTCATTGATGTATTCCTTCCCAAGGAATGATGTAGCTTTTGTCTTCACAAAGTTCTTTGTGCTGTTGCTGGAAGCTAAGTTATCAATTAACTTCACAGCCTCTTGTGGATTCCTGGTGTTGAAGTTGCCATCACTAGCTGTATCAAGGGCTCTTTGATAATCCAAGGTGATGCCTCTGTAGAAAGTGCAGAGCAGTTGCACTTTGTTGAATCCGTGGTGTGGGCAATCTCGTTGGTAGGACTTGAATCTGTTCCATGCATCTTTGAATGACTCTTCAAGATTCTGAGTGAATGTAGCAATCTTTCTCCTCAATTCTTCAGCGCGTGACTCATTAAAAAAATTACGCAGGAATGCATTTTTGATGTCACTCCAGGTTGTGAGAGAACCTGGTGGTAGTTTTCTCAGTCAGTGCAAAGCTTCTCCAGATAGAGAGTATTTGAGAAGCTTGCAGAGAAGATAGTCTTGAGGGACTCCATTGGCTTTGATGATGGTTATGAGATCCTCGAACCTCTCCAGATTGTCCATAGGATGCTCATGGGACAACCCCCAGAAGGGTATTTGTCCTACAAGTGTGTAGTACTGCGGCTTAAGCTCGAAATCTCCTCTCTGAATAGCAGGAGGGCGGATGGCTGATCGGTTGGAATTGAACTGATCTGAACGGTTGTAATCAGCCAAAGTTCTAGCTTGGTTAGCCTCTTCTACAGGTTGAATGATGTATGTAGGTGCAGTTTCTTGCTCAGGAATGATCTCTTTATGAGCGTTCAGATTCTGACCTGCTGCATTATGCAGGTGACCATCTTGATCACGCAGGTCTCCATTCTCATCGGTTGTGAGAATAATAAGCGCTACCATGTTTCGCCGGTTAGTATCGATCGATGTAAGGTGAGGTGTATCGATCGATATCGGATGAAGAGTATCGGTCGACGAACGGTTGTTGATGTCGATCGATGTGGCGGTGAGAGTATCGGTCGACGAAGAAGGTGTCTCGGTCGACTGTGGTAGGCGAGTATAGGTCGACAAAGAAGTGTTGATGTCGATCGATGCAGAACGTAAGTCTTTGGGGATGCTACGTTCCAAGCAGTGAGGGTCTTCTGAGTACACAAGTTGGTTGTTCTTGTTGCTTCTAGTACTGCTGGGCATGTACCTGAAAAGGACAAGAAAATATTTTTGCGTCAGAAGATGATTAAGCAATAAAAGAAAAATAACCTAGACCTAATCAGATTAAATCTAATGGCTATCAAAGTTCCCCGGAAACGGCGCCTAATTTGATATCACTCAAATATTTAATCTTAAGGAGTGAATTACTCTCTCAAATAAGAGGTTCAGTTGTAGTACTTCGGGATCGAATCCACAGGGAACTAAGGAACACAAAATATGTAATCCTAAGTGATTATGCTAGGTTGATTCAGTTTAAAATAGTAAATTGCAGTTGTGAGCAATGGTAAGTTGCTCAAGAGAATAGGTTTTGGTTTAAGACAATAAAAGAAAGTAGTTAGATTCAAGGTTGCTATTAAGATAATCAGGATTATAATGCTACAGATGTTTTAGTAAGTTGCCTGCAAGATATATAAGAACTTCGATTCTTAGACAGATCTAATAGCAGTCGCTAAATAGACTCATCCATTGATCTTATAGCCGGAAATATCGAATGATGTTTTGACAGCGATATCAGACGATATGGTTTGCCGTCGATCGATAACTCTATAGGAGTATCGATCGATATAGCATAAGATCGAATCGAAAATGTGTTCATCAAGATCATAGACTGGCTCGCGCACATGCCTAGAGGATCTAAGCTTATGCCAAATGATTTCAGGATAATGATTTAACAAGTTAAATTACTCCATGATCATACTCTAGTTAGCTACTCTAGAGTAAGCATTAGGGTTCATTTGGATAATGAATATCACAACTCAACATTCCATAGTTGGGGCTAATCTCTCATAACTATTTGAACCCTAAATCTAACAAAGGAATCTACTCAGACATGGCTAAGAGATTCATAACAGCAAGGTAATAATAGAAATTCATAAAATTAGAAGATTGAACTCTTGGTTCTTTGGAACAACAAATCTCTTTGTGTGTTTCTTCTAAATCTAGAATTCTATAACCTTTGAGAATTAAGATGAAATGAATATTTTATTGCTAAGTATAAAATAGTATCAAAAACAAACAAAACACAAGAAAACTTAAAACATAGAAAGCATACATAGCAAAACACATAGGCAAAAACTATAAATATGAGTTCCATTAGGTTAAAAACTCGTCAGGGGCAATCTTATAATATTGGGAAAACTTGGGCTTCAAATCGGCCAAGTTAGACTTGTTCTTCACGCTTCATATCGATCGATGGTACAGGGTGTACATCGACCGATGGAGTATCTCGACTTCATCTTCAATAGAAGCGTCATCGATCGATTACACAGGGTGTGTATCGATCGATATGTATCCTTGTTGTCTGATCTTCATAGTCATCTCGGAAAACTCTTCTTTAAGCTCCATAAGGGCACCTAAATCATCACTTTACTCCAAAATGCTCCTAAATCTGAAAACATACCTAATAGACTCCAAAACATATATATAACTTATAAAAACATATCAATACCATGGCTAAAATGGGTCAAAATCATGGTATATCAAGGAGATTTATTAAGTTCAATTCCCAGGATTATTGAAGCTGAAATGCGTCATCATCAAGTGCGAGTGGTTCGACCTCGTTGTCAACAGAGGTGTTCGGATTAACAAATTTGGTGTAGTAGATGTCAATGGTAGACGAAGGTACAACAAATTCGAGCCTTTCATATTAGCTTCACAAGCGGACCAGGTTTGCTTCATTCCATACCCTCGGATGACAACCTCATGAATAAATTGGTTAGCTTTTATCAAATTTACACCTCGTGGACAGATAATCGCTTGAGAAGAACCACCATTACAAGAGGAACACACCAATGAAATCGAGGAACCTGAAGACAAATTGATGAATCCTACTCATCAATCTGTATAATCGTGAATACGAAGATGTCCCGGATCATACAACGGACGAAGCTGTTGAAGACGAGTTTTACAAAGATGATGATGTTTTTAGTGATGATGCCGAGAATGGAAATGATGTATCTGAATAATGTTGTATGTCAATGATGTATCTGAGTTTTTAATATTAATAATTTTAAGACTTAATTAATTACGAAAATGAAATGGAAGTTTGGAAAGTTGTGATTTGGGGTTTAGAAAGATGTAGAGGTATAAGTTATGGAAGTTGGGGTTTAGGGTTTGTGGTTTCGAATTTTAGGGATATACAAAACTTTCCTCGTAAAATCCTAGTAATGTGAAAACACGGGACTTGTTATTTCCTCGTAAAGTCCACGTAAGCAGTTTTCCTCGTAAAGTCCACGTAAGTTGTTTTCCTCGTAAAATCCACGTAAGGCTGTTTCCTCGTAAAGTTCACGTAAGCCTTTTCCTGATAAAACCCTCGTGAAGTGAAAACACGGGACTTGTTATTTCCTCGTAAAGTTCACGTAAGCTTTTCCTCGTAAAATCCTCGTGAGGTGACACGGGACTTGTTGTTTCCTCGTAATGGGACTAGGATTTTACGAGGAAACCAAAATCCCTATATAAATAGAAGCAATCCGATTTCTCTCATTTGTAGTTAACTCCTCTCCATTTTCTCTTAAGGTAATAGTTAGGGAATTTAGATTAGGTGGTTAGTTTAGGGTTTAGGGTTTAGGGAATTTAGATTAGGTGGTTAGTTTAGGAAATTTATATTAGGTTGTTTAATTTTGGAAATTTATATTATGTTTTTTTAAAATGTTAATTACTTATTTATGTTTTTTTAAAAATTTTAATGTTTTAGATGACTAGAGCGCAAAAGCTTAAGGGTAAGCAGCGGCCGCCAGTCGGATCATCTTCTTCAGGTGCTCCTACAGGCGGGACTCATTACAGGAACATTTTTGGCTGTGAGCCAGGTCCTCATACAGGCGGATCATCTTCTTCAGCACTCGGTTCTTCGTTTCCGAAGAGTGTTCCCGAGTATCAGTTTGCTGCACCACCCATACATTCTCCTCCTGCTCCTCCTCTTCCTCCTCCTGTGACCGGGGTTCATCCCGATTTGCAGGTGCCGCCAGATGCTCCGTATGATATGTACACCTTCGAGGATCTTCTCGCTCAGCCAGACAGAGAGGGTTTACCGGTCCTAGATCCTGACCGACCAGACAACACTTACTGGTATGTTTCATTTTTTTATTTTTTTATATATAACAAACATTAATTAAAAAATTTAATACTTTTAATTTCTTTTTTGTTCAGGTTTGGGGTTGACATTGTGTCGCTCGGAGCGTCACCGATTGTATCAAGGGATACTTCCCCGAAATTGACGCCTCTCCACACTAGAAAGACGTGGTTAAAAATGTTCGCTGTAAGTGATTATTAAAAAGTTTTAAACTATTTAAAAATTTTAATATTATTGGACTAAATATAATTCTAATATTTTTCTGGTTACAGCAAAAATGGCGTTGGTCCATAGGAGTGTACGGGCGGGTGAAGCGTGAGTTTGAGCAGAAGGTGAAAGCACCATTGTTGGACATGGTCTCCAACTGGAAGGACGATTATGAGGTGGATTTTTATGAGAAGGGGAAACCCTCTTGCCTCACATATTCGGTGTGGGATGGACTCATCCATTATTGGAACCAGCCAGAGTCGATCAGAACCTCCAACAACTGCCCCGCTAACCGTTTGACAAAGGATGAGTATGGCAACACGAATATGCTCCACAGTTCAGGTCAAAAACCTCTCTCCGGAGTTCGTCTCGATATGGTAATTAAATTTTTAATAACTAATTTTTAATATATATATATATATATTTTTTTAATTAATTTCTTAAAATATTTTTAGGCTAAAGAGACGGTAGTTCTTCCATCTCTCAAGAAGTTTTACGAGCGGACCCACAAGAACAAGGCTGGGCAATTTATAGATCCTCGGTCTGAGCGAATTTACATCCAGGTTATTTCTCGGGTTGAGGAGCGCCAAACCCAGCTGAGTCAGCAGACTCCGATGGGACACCCGTCGTATTATCCACACCTGACGTGGATCGGATTTTCGAGGAGGTAAGTTTGTTTTCTTGTTATTATTATTCATTATATTTATGTTTTTTATATTAACTAACATTAGTCTTTTATTTACAGGTCGTCTCTAAGAAAAACGGACGCATTATGGGGATTGGTTCGGTTAACGATGTCCCAAGAGTGACATCGGCTTATGCTCAGGAACGGGACAATGAGACTGCTCAGCTGCGTTCGGAGTTTTAGGCGACGCGTTCTAATTTGAGCACGATGCAAGCTCAAATGGGATCGCTCGAGGGTTTTCTCGACATTTTGGCGGCTGGAAATCCGCAATTGGAGATGATGTTGCGTGCCAGGCGGGAACAACTACGGATTCCACACCCACCGCCACAGCCTCAGACACAGCCACATCCAACCCATCAGGTGGAGGACAACGAGGTAAAGAGGAGTGAAGACTTTGTTCGCCAATTTCACGAGCAACACCTGTAGTATTTTTTTTTCCTTTTATTGTATTATAAATTTTAAACTTAAATATTTATGCATATATTAGTTTTATTCTTCTACAATTTGAATTTTAAATTTTAAATTTTTTAAAAATAATTTATTTATATATTTTGATTATTATTTATAATTTAGGAAAAATAAGGTTTCCAAGTAAATTCCTCGTTGACTTGCAAAGATTTTACGAGAAAAATTTTACGTGGAAGTAACGAGGAAATGTTTTACAAGGCTCTTGCGAGGAAAACTTACGTGGCTTTAGGAATGTATTACGAGGACTTTACAAAGAAAACATTATGTGGCTTTAACGAGGAAAACCTTACGAGACTTTTACGAGGAAATGCTGTAGACGATTTTACGAGGAAACTTTTCATCGTTACACAACGAATAAATAACGAGGAAAGTTGAGTTACGAGGAACGTATTACGACAAAACACGTTTCCTCGTTATTTCCTTGTAAACCTCCTTTTATGAGGAAACAACTAGGAAAAGCTGTCCTAGCTTTAAATGTGTTTTCTTGTAGTGTATAGAATGAATTATTATTTTTATATTATATAATTATTAAAACATCAAATAAAATTCATGCAACGCACGGACCCATATCTAATATATATATATATATATATATATATATATATATATATATATATATATATATATATATATGTGTGTGTTAAATACTGTCAGTTAATTATCAAAAATGTGAATTTTAAACAATTGGACCAAACATATATCAATTACCATGTTTTAATTTAATAGAATAGATGTGATATGCTATTAAATTTTTCATATGTTCTAGATCTTTCTTTATGATGTGAAATGTCATCTATTTATTAATATAATAGGGAATTAGCGCGGATTTTGACAATATATGTTCTGTCAAGGTATTGTTATTTGCGTAGGCATCATAAGTTTTAACTCATATTAATGTGATGAAGGTAGGAGAATAAGGTTTTCCTGAAATAGAGGAAAAAGATAACAATTTACAAAAAGTATATATATATAAAATAAAAAAGGTAACAGATTATGTGTTTTTACTAATTTCGTTCATTATTGTTATTTATTAACTTGATGTTGGTTAATTAACGCAAATTGGACTTATTTTATTGATAATGAAGATGGAAAAAAATATCTATTAGCCATCAAATTATGTAAGTAGCATTCTCATACAATGATACAAACCTTTGGCTGTGATGAGAAAACATGGTAAACCAAATTATACCGTTTTGTGAATTACTCTTGTATTCCACATACGTAATGGGCCTTCAAATTGTTGATAGTGAGACAGCGTTCCGTAAAGTCGTTGTATTAGGGATGTCAAAATGGGTCAAATGGGTCAATCCAACTCAAAATCCAAATGGATTGACTATTAATGGGTCATGGATCAATCCAACCCATTTAAAAAATGGGTTGGGTTGACCCATTACCCATTAAATTAAATGGGACATATGGGTTAATGATTGATCCATCAACCCAACATCTTTATCCAAACCCAAAATGGATCCTTTTAAATGGGCTTTTTGCATAACTCAATTAATATAAATAGTGTTAAACATGATTTTAGCTGGCAAGAAAACATTATTTTGCAATTTTGGCGGGAAAACGTGATTTTGCGGTTTTGGCAGAAAAACGTAATTTTGTGGTTTTGGTAGGAAAACATGATTTTGCGGTTTTGACGGGAAAACGTTATTTTACGGTTTTGGCGGAAAAACGTGATTTTGCGGTTTTTGCGGGAAAACGTAATTTTGTGGATTTGGTGGGAAAACGTAATTTTACGGTTTTGGCGGGAAAACGTGATTTTACGGTTTTGGCGGGAAAACATGATTTTATGGTTTTGGCGGGAAAACGTGATTTTGCGGTTTTGGAGGAAAAACGTAATTTTGTGGTTTTGGCGGGAAAACGTGATTTTGTGGATTTGGCGGGAAAGCGTAATTTTGTGGTTTTGGTGGGAAAACGTGATTTTGCGGTTTTGGCGGGAAAACATGATTTTATGGTTTTGGCGGGAAAACATGATTTTGCAGCTTTGACGGGAAAACATGATTTTGCGGTTTTGGCGGAAAAACGTAACTAATTCATATTTCCGAGGGCGAAGGCATAGTATTTTCTTGAAAATAAAAAAACTCATTGGCGCCAAGCGTGAGGGAAAACTATACGTTTGGTAATTTCTCCTCCGACTAGGATAAAGGATGCTATTGAAGCGGCCAATCCCATGCATATTGTCTGTACATCGGGTCGCACAAATTGCATAGTATCATAAATAGCCATTCCAGATATTACCCATCCACCAGGAGAGTTTATAAACAAATAAAGATCTTTGGAATCTTTTGGGTCTTCCAATATCAATAGGTTGATTGTTTCGCTCCTGTATCTTACAAAAGGAAAAAAAAAGATCTTTGAGAGCTGTTTCCGGGATCCGAAAGAGAGTACTCGGGTTCTCCCAATAACTAAAAAGTGTATCATGCCTGAATCTAATTGGAGTTCGCGGTGGTGGAGGAACTGGTTTTGTGGTTTTGGAGGGAAAACGTGATTTTGTGGTTTTGGTGGGAATACGTGATTTTATGGTTTTGGCGGGAAAACGTGGTTTTCTGGTTTTGGCGGGAAAACGTGATTTTGCGATTTTGGCGGGAAAACGTGATTTTGTGGATTTGGCGGGAAAACGTAATTTTGTTGTTTTGGCGGGAAAACGTAATTTTCCGGTTTTGGCGGGAAAACGTGGTTTTGTGGTTTTGGCGGGAAAACATGATTTTCGGTTTTGGCGGGAAAACGTAATTTTGTGGTTTTGGCGGGAAAACGTGGTTTTGTGGTTTTGGGCGGAAAACATGAATTTTTGGTTTTAGCGGAAAAATGTGGTTTTGCAGTTTTGGCGGAAAAACGTGGTTTTGTGGTTTTGGGCGGAAAACGTTGTGGGTGAGTTTAACTGAACAATTTTAATTTGGAGTTAATGGATTTGTTTTTAATTTTTGATTTTATTTAAAAACTAAATGGGTGAGGGTTGACCTAACCCAATAGATCCATTAACTTGTTAACCTATTAATTTATTGACCCATTAACCTGTTAATTCATTAATCTATTAACCGAATAACCCATTGGGTCAAAAATAAACAATTTATTTAGGTTAATGGGTCAATTTGGATTGGATCAACCATGAGTCATGACCCATTTTGACACTCCTAGTTATACCTATGTAGTGATGTATGTGAATTCACCATTAATTGGTATAGGTTAATATTCTTGTATACGCGAGGATCTGCTGCAGCGTTTGCAAGAAATGGACTTGACTCCATGACCATGCGGACAATTATTCTGGAAACCAGTACAACTGTTAAAATAAATATATTTGAATTTCATTGAGAAGACTTCAAGATTTAAGAACAGTGTTTTATACTCATCAGAACTTTCTTTAGAACTAACAAAACCTAGTAACCCGATAAATCATTAAGTTTGGTTTTTTAGAAATATCTATTTTTTTAAAAAAAACTAATAACCCTGTAAAATAACTCATAAACTCAGCTATTCCGCGACTGGTTGAACCACTGGTAGTTTTTATTTATTTATTTTATTTTTTAAGATTATTTTATTATAATATATGTTTACCATTTCAAAAAAATATCAACTCCACTTTTTTATTTCTAATTTTTAGATTTTAATAAAAATTTCACTGTGACTTCTAAAAACGAAGCGAAAGATGATAGGGAGAATAAAAATTAGTTGATGTGTTCTGGTATTATTTTTTTTTGTTATCAAAAATCTATTATAATCTTGATGTTTTACAAACATATAGTTTAAATGAGTTTTAAATATTTTATTTGAGAAATGAAAATTAAAAAGAAAAATTTAAATACTTTTCTCTATTTTTAAAGAAATGTTAAGTTTCTATTATATTTTGTAATAGTTAATATATAGTTATATATTAAAACTTATAAATTTATTAACATGTGTTTTGTTCGTGGTCGATTCAATAAGCTAAGTGCCCGAGTCGGGTTCAAAAATATTGCTTGAGAGAGGTTGGGCCACTGTGATAGTTTTAATTTGTTTGGTGTCTGCTATTGTTGTTGGATGTTTTAAAAAATTTATAGATAGCTTGTGAGTTTATGAGAACATGAATCACGGTTTAGTTATTGTGACGTTCGTTTGATATTGCAATAATGGTGGGAGCTTAATCTTTGCTTGTGCGTAAATGGCTTATATACTGGAAATGAAGCTACTAATATAATTTTGTTCTAGATATCAAGTTTCTATCTGGGAGTGATTTACGTTCACGTTTGAATTTCGGCCATAGGAGTTGTAGTTTATTGGATCATTAAAAGGTTTAGTGGGCGTGCTTCTAAAACTAGCATCAGGGTAATTGTTTAGACCTTATTACGTCACCGTCAAAAACAGTGTCTTAATGAATTCTTCTTGCTTGTGTTGCTAGGTAAAGAAGCGCTTTATGTCATGTGGGAGTGGAAAATTGAACAAACCATGTACCATAGATGTTCATTTCGATAAGTCAGATGATGATGTTAGAAGTGGGACTGACTATAACTGGTTTCGTGTTGGAATTAGAGTTGTTTCCATAATCATTCCCTTTAACTCTGTAATTGTAAAAAAATTTTGGGTGCTAGTTAATATGTGTAAAGGAGGCGTAGAAATAGCTAGCTATCATGAAGGCGTACAATCTGATTTAGTAAATATGGATTTTAATAGCAAGGTCAATTTTGTGGTAGCACTGTAATATAGTCACTGTTTTGCAAGGTTAATGTCTTTATAACGGAGAATGTGTAATTATGAGTAATGATAAAAATCGTTATTGAACTTTAAAAGCTTGAATGTAAAAGACCGTTGTAGGAGAGGATTCAATCCCTCTCCATTAGGCCCATCAAATAACTAGGCCCAGCCGATCGTCATTCGCAGCCGGCCCAGAAGCAAAGTCCACCAGGAAGATAGGCGGTTTAAATAATGATCAATCGGCTAATTGTCATAATTGACCAGTCGAACCGGGTAGTGATGGCCGACTGACTTACCCTTAACTTGTAAAAGCCCATTAAACGAGTTTAGGCCCAAACTTTCTAGGGCGAACAATCGAGACACAAATGTCAAACGAGAGCTATAAAAGGAAGTGGAAGGGCAAAAGGAAAGGGGATCTGAAAATTGAGACAAGAACACTGACGGCAAGATTTAGGGTTTTAGCATCGATCGAACCTCTTTGTAATCCGGCCGGACTTTCATAAAGCTCCGACCTTTGTTCTTTCCTTGAATCTTTCTGTAATCTTCTCTTATTATCAACTCTGATTAATAAAACGCCTACGAAGAACTCACAAATCGAGTTTAGTTTTCTAGTCAGTCGACCGTACAAAACTCAGATTCAACATTCGCCGTCCACCGTGGGGCCTTACGAAGTACCGTTAACAAAATCAGTATGCCTCCCGACGACTCTCTAACCGACGACGCGCCGGTACAAAGACCGGTCGCCGTGACTCCGGCGGCCGACGATATGATGCAGCGCATCATGAACCACCTCGTACGACAGGAGGAAACAAACAGGGTCACGAACGAGCAACTAACCGCACTTGCTGCCGCTCTCGCCGCGACCGACGGTGACGCAAGAGACACGGAGACAGCAAGACGCCGACTACTCTTTACTTCAAAGAACCCGACGCCTGCCGGAGCCGGTCCTGCGATTTGTGGCGCAGCTAATGAAACTAACCTCGCCGGTCAAACGACTGACGGACTGGACGCGGCCACCAAATCCCAGATCGACGAGTTGCGAAAGTCGATGAAAGATATTCACTCTAAGATACACCATGTCACAACCTCCGCCCCAGAGATCAAACGCGTCCTCGCTACCACGCTAAAGAACCCGTTCACGAAGCGGATCACGGATACCAAAATCAAGAAAATTAACAAGCTCCGTCTCCGGACGTATGCCGGCGAGACAGATCCAACGGACCACGTGACAGCGTTCAACATAGCGATGGGCAGGACGAACTTCTCCGGCGAAGAGAAAGACGCGGGTTTCTGCCAGCTTTTCATTGAAAGCCTCTCCGGATCGGCACTAACATGGTTCTCGCGACTACAACTTCCACAACCTATCGGCGCAGTTTTTGAAACATTACATCATGTTTACTCGCCAAGAAACGACCTCGGCAGACCTGTGAAAGATGTCGCAATCGGCGTCCGAAAGCCTCAAGGATTTCATGGAAAAATTCAAAAAGGTGCTAACACTGATCGAGATCCCCGACCAAACGGCCGTCGAAGCTCTACGAAATGTGTTGTGGATACACTCCAAATTTAGAGACGATCTCTACTCCAATCCCACGATCTCCCTTCAAGACGCATTACATCGATTCCAAAACTTTATCCGGCTGGAGGAGGACAAGCGATCGTTCATCAAAAAACAAAACGAGCTAAAGCAAGCCGCCTTGAAAGCAGCCGAAGGTCACCACGAACCGAGGCATCACGCATCTTACAACAAACCGGATAAAAAGAAAGGCCTCATCAACGCCATCCCGGATGAGAAACAGCCGGACCCGGCATTAGCCGTCCGAGGACAACGGAGCAACAATTGGACATTGGAAGTTGACGGAAAGAAGCAAGCCGCAAGAACAAATCCCGCCAATAGCGCATACGACGCGACCAAATGGTGCGGCTACCACAAAGCGTACGGACACGAGACAAAGGATTGCAATCATCTCAAAAACTTCCTCATGACGTGCTTCGTCGAGAAACACGCTCATCCCGAGCCCCCAAAGCAACAACCCAAGGCAAATAGCAAAGCTACATGGAAGAATAAAGATAGGAAGGGTAACAATCGCAGCAATTCGGCCGATCGATCTCCCCAAAAAGAGGACGCCGCCCCTCCAAACAAAGACGACTCCGGATCGGACGACGAGAAACCCACATCCCGTCGAAAGATTTTCGTAATCAGGACGACCCCCGCTCTCTCCCTGACCAACGACAAATCAGCAAAGGAAGGACAATCCGATTCATCTACCTCAGAGAACACGCAAGAGGACGACCCACGATCACAACACGATCTGCGTGAATCCCTCAAACAGAAGAACGCGAAGACAGTCGTCGAACCTTCTCCTGAAGACCCACAGAGGACGATCGAAACCTCGAAAATCAGGAAGTTGAATACGATGGAAGCTCGCCATCGGCTGGATGCAAAGAAAAGCAATCTTCGATTAATAATCAACTCACGAATCGGTGATTTGCGCAACAAACTCAATCGATCGACCACCAAGAATGACGAAATGACGGACGATCTACGTGCGCTCTTGAACGATGCCAGGTCAAAACACTTGAACGCACCCAGGCGATTAAACGTGGTCTTGGGAGGATCACCTCCCCATATCGACTCAGTCCGTTCAGTTAAGGATTTCCGCAGAAGAGCAGTCACTGCACAGAACCGATGCACCGTCTGGGAAAACGTCCCCCAAATTACCTTCTCTGCCGAGGATGCCAAAAAGAGTCCATGTGCCCCATAACGATTCCCTCCTCATCGAGCTCGGAATTGGTGATTGTGAAGTAACTAAAGTCCTCATCGATACTGGAAGTTCGGTCGACCTTATCTTCAAAGAAACTCTTGAAAAGATGGGGATCGATCTCCGCCAAATCAAGCCTTCCGCACGATCCTTGATAGGATTCAATGGATCATTAGAAACGATGCTCGGTAACATTCGGTTGCGGGTCCACGCTCAAGGCGTAAACAAGAAAGTCAAGTTCTCGATAATTGACGTAAAAACCCCGTACAACGCGATCCTTGGAACACCGTGCATCCACGCGATGAAGGCAATTCCATCGACCTACCACCAATGTATCAAGTTCCCCGGAACAGACGGTCGAATAATCACCTTGCGCGGCGATCAGGCAGCCGCCCGCGACCTCCTCGTTGCGGAAATAAAGCTCCACCGATCGCCCTGCCACGTGAATTCAATCGCAAGACCAATTCAAAAAATTCTTCCCTTCAAGGAAGAGATCCTGGAGGTACTCATCGACGAAAACGACTCTGAGCAAAACCATTTGGATAGGTGCTCACCTTCCAAACGACACGAAAGACACGATCGTCTCCTTCCTAAAGGAAAACGCGTCAACTTTCGCTTGGACGACCGCCAATACGAAAGGGATAAGCCCTTCCATTACGACTCAGGAACTGAACGTCGACCCAACAATCAAACCGGTTCGACAGAAAAGGAGAAGATTGGGCCCCGAGCACTCAAAAGCAGTAAACGAGGAGGTTGACCGATTGCTCAGCACATGGTCGATCGAAGAAGTCAAGTACCCCGAATGGCTAGCAAACCCCGTGGTGGTAAAGAAGAAGAACGGGAAATGGCGCGTGCGCGTCGATTTCACTGATTTGAACAAAGCATGCCCGAAGGATAGCTTCCCCCTTCCGCATATCGATCGCCTAGTCGAGTCGACAGCCGACAATGAATTACTATCATTCATGGATGCCTTCTCGGGATACAACCAAATCATGATGCATCCTCAAGATCGCGAAAAAACGACATTCATCACGGACGTGGGAACATATTGCTACAAAGTCATGCCTTTCGGACTCAAGAACGCCGGCGCAACCTATCAGCGCTTGGTCAACAAAATGTTCGCCGACCGACTGGGAAATACAATGGAAGTCTACATTGATGACATGATGGTGAAATCTCGCCGGCCGATCGACCACCTCAGTCACTTAATTGAGTGCTTTCGAACGTTGAACGAATATGGCATGAAGCTCAATCCGGCTAAGTGCACATTCGGAGTAACGTCTGGCAAATTTCTCGGTTACATCGTAACACAGAGGGGAATCGAGGCGAATCCAAAGAAAATATCCGCCATTCTAGATTTACCGAGTCCTAAAAACAGTCGGGAAGTGCAAAGGCTAACAGGACGAGTGGCAGCGCTTAACCGATTTATTTCGCGATCGACCGATAAGTGTCTCCCCTTCTACAATCTGTTGCGCGGCAATAAGAAGTTCGTTTGGGACGAGAAGTGTGAAGAGGCGTTCAACCAACTAAAACACTACCTGACAACGCCACCCGTGCTGGCTAAACTAGAGAAAGGGGACACACTTTACCTTTACATCGCTGTCTCTTCGATAGCCGTCAGTAGTGTCCTCGTTAAGGAGGATCGCGGTGAACAGCAGCCGATCTTTTACACAAGCAAAAGGATGACCGACGCTGAGACGCGGTACTCAACCCTCGAAAAGATGGCCCTCGCGGTCATCACTTCGGCGTGAAAGCTCCGGCCCTATTTCCAATCTCATTCGATCGTTGTCTTAACCAATCAACCATTGCGAACGATCATGCAGAATACCAACCAGTCGGGCCGACTGTCTAAATGGGCGATCGAACTCAGTGAACACGACGTCACATACCAAGGCAAGCCGGCCGAAAAATCTCAGGTTCTCGCCGATTTTATTATCGAACTCCCCCCGGAACTCGAGCAGGATCTTATTTTGCCAACAGGCGTTCTGATACTACATGTCGACGGATCATCTTCGATGAAGGGATCCGGGATCGGCGTCCAACTACAGTCGCCAACGGGCGAATTGATACGCCAATCGTTCCTGCTAGATTTCAAAGCCTCCAACAATGAAGCAGAGTATGAATCTCTCATTGCCGGCCTACGCCTCGCCGAAGCCGTCGGAGCCAAGCGAGTCCACGCGTACTGTGATTCTCAGTTAGTCGCTAATCAGCTTAACGGGGATTACAACGCAAAGAACGAACGAATGGACGTGTATCTCCGCATAGTCCAAGACCTCGTCAAAAGGTTTGAGTCTTTCGAACTAACGAAAATTCCTCGTGGGGAGAACGTTTGCGCAGACGCCTTAGCGGCACTCGGTAGTAACCCCGCGACCAAGTAAGCCGGACGATACCTATTCAGCATATCGACCGACCAAGCATTTTGCCTCCTTCGAAAGACAGCGCAATCATAGCATCGATCTCCGAAACCGACGATATGGTAGTTGACGGGTCAACCGTTACGCAAACGCGCAACCCCCCGATTGGAGGATTCCTTTCCTCGATTTCCTGACGAACGGAGCGCTGCCAACGGATAAGTGGGAAGCACGCAGATTGAAAGCCAAGTGTTCAAACTACGTCATCATGGAAGGCAAGCTTTATCACCGGACAGCCAACAACGTCCTTCTAACGTGTATCCATGGTGAAGAGACTCGTCTGGTCATGGCCGAAACCCATGAGGGAGCAGCTGGTAATCACTCCAGCGGGCGAGGACTAGTCCTCAAGATTAAGGGTCTCGGGCATTTCTGGCCAACCATGGTCGCCGACTGTGAAGCCTACGCTCGAAAGTGCGATCAATGTCAACGACACGCTTCGAGCATACACTCGCCAACCGAGCTATTGCGAACAACAACAGCACCTTACCCGTTTATGCGATGGGGGATGGACATCGTCGGCCCTCTACCTAATTCCAGATAGTGTAGATTCGTCCTCGTCATGACAGACTATTTCACTAAGTGGGTGGAGGCGGAAGCTTTCGTCCAAGTGACAGACAGAGAAGTTCAAAACTTCGTCTGGAAGAACATCATATGCAGGCACGGTCTCCCATACGAAATAATCACGGACAACGGTTTGCAGTTCATCTCACACAATTTCCGCGGCTTCTGTGATAGATGGGCGATTCGCCTCAACACATC
Organism: Eruca vesicaria subsp. sativa; assembly: GCA_932364175.1. Lineage (NCBI taxonomy): Eukaryota > Viridiplantae > Streptophyta > Magnoliopsida > Brassicales > Brassicaceae > Eruca > Eruca vesicaria. The sequence goes on along the minus strand of CAKOAT010682931.1, from coordinate 138,309 downwards.
GACCCCCCCCCCCCGCTACCCACAAGGCAATGGGCAAGCAGAAGCGACGAACAAGACAATCATCGATGGGATCAAGAAACGCCTTGATCTAAAAAAAGGACATTGAGCGGACGAAATCGACGGAGTCCTTTGGTCCCACCGAACGACCCTGCGGAGTGCGACGAGTCAAACGCCCTTCTCCTTAGCCTATGGCGTTGAAGCAATGGCCCCAGCGGAAGTCAACGTTACCAGTCTGCGTCGAGCAAAAATGCCCTATAACGTCGATCTCAACAAAGATATGATGCTCGACGCCCTCGACGCGATCGAAGAACGACAGGACCAAGCCCTCCTATGCATCCAGAATTACCAACATCTCGCTGAAACTTACTACAACAAGAAAGTCCGAGCAAGACCGTTGGAACTTAACGACCTCGTCCTAAGAAAGGTGTTCGAAAACACTAAGGATTGGAAAGCCGGAAAGCTTGGGACCAATTGGGAAGGGCCGTACAAGATAATAGAAGTAGTAAAACCCGGAGTCTATCGATTGGAGACGTCATCTGGCCAGCCAGTGCCAAGATCATGGAACGCCTCAAACCTCCGCAAGTATTATTCTTAAAGTAGTAAATGTCGACCGATTGACTAGCTTGTAAAAAAAAAAAAAAAAAAAAAAAAAAAAAAAATCATTAACCGATCGACTAGCATCAGTTTCGCTCCTTCTCCGGAAGAGAAAATGATCTATCGATCGACAAAAAAAAAAAAAAATCATCAACTGATCGACTAGCATCAATTTCGCTCCTTCTCCGGAAGAGCAAATGATCTATCGATCGACAAAA
>CAKOAT010682931.1:55224-137397 GCA_932364175.1 Eruca vesicaria subsp. sativa | reverse complement strand
GGTACGTAGGCAACCTCACACGAGGTCCAGCTATAATACAAACAAAAACTAAAAAACTCACCATCCTAACGGGTCTCGGTGAAAAATTTGGTCCGGAGTAATCGGCTGACCGATCATCACGGCTTCAGCCTCACCTCTGCGCTGTTGGAGCAATCGGCCGACCGACGATCACCACTGATCTCTCTCCTTGGGATGGAACAATCAGCCGACCGATCATCGCGGCTTCATTCTCGTCTCTGCACAGTTGAAACAATCGGTCGACCGACGATCACCACTGATCTCTCTCCTTGGGATGGAGCAATCGGCCGACCGATGATCGCCATTGATCCCTTCCCTCGGAGTGGAGCAATCGGCCGGCCGATCATCGCAACCTCAACATCATCCCTACGCAATTGGAGCAATCGGCCGGCTGATAGGCACCATCGATCCCCCTCCTTGGGTTCGAGCAATCGGCCGACCGACCATTGCGGGTGGAATAATCGATCACTATGGCAGATCAATGCCGGCCGAGTGATTATCACCCTTGTACTGCCCATTCCCCACTCTTTCACAATTGGGTAAGCCGGCCGACTGAGCATCATGGCGTACCAACGGCCGACCGATGGAAGGGTCGCCAGGCGATTGTCATCCCTGTGTGGGAGCCAACCGATAGGACAAAAATAAAAAAATACGAAGTAAGAATAAAATGATATTTTGAAACAACTAAAACATCCCAAAAGCCACAAGGGGCAACAACAGGAATACCAGCGTCAATGAGTACAACAAAGGCGATCGAAGCGCCAACATCAAAAGATAACAGAATACAACATAATAAAACAAAGCTCAACCTATGGAAGCAGACGATCCCTCGGCGTTGTGCCCGCTAGCAACTCCCTCCTTGGCAACAACACTGCCGCCTGGGATAACGCGGACCGACTGATCGATCACACCCTCTGAGCTAACGCCGGAGAACGAAGAGATGCCGCGGTCGCTGAGTCCACCAACCCGAAGTTCGTACCGAATTGGTTTACGTCGCGAAATGGCTCATGACGAGGAGGAGTGAGGGAGAGGTCCCTTTCCGCGATCTCCTCGATTTCGACTCCTTTGACCTCTTCCTTGAGCCGCGCATCATTCGCGATCAAAACCTCTTTTAGCTTCCGAGGGTCCCTCGCTCCCCATTCCTCCAACAGGTCGAATGATTCCAAAGCCCCAATGGCCTGGCTGTGGAGGGAAAGCTTTTCCTCAAGCTTGTCCCTATCCGCCATGTACTTCCGAAATTTCCCAAAGCGACGGTCCGCCGACGACATCAATTGACCTCTAATGGACATGGCCTCACGGTTCCGAATTTGCTTCGAACGGTCCATGTTTTCCTTTGCTTTCGAAGCAGCGTCGGCTAAATCTTTTTCCAGCTGAGCGATCTTTTTCCGAGCAATCCCAAGCTCACCTTCGAGACGGCCGTTCACCTCCTTTGCATCTTTGCACTCGCGGGCGTGGCGACTGCGCTCAATTGCTATCTCATGCACCTTTGCAGAAACGTCGTGCCTCATCTCTTCAAGTGCGATATCCTTTGCCTTGATAACTTCCTCGTCCTTGACAAGTTCCAAAACTACTTTGCGCAAGGCACACTCATACTCCAACACAAGGAGGTTCTTCCTAGCCAACGCCTGTCAAAACGCAACTAGCCACATGAAAGGACGGTATAAAAGAAGCAGGGGATTGTTAGCCCATAAGAACAATCGAATCAGCAATAATCAAAACTTACCGTCGCATCCGCACGGGCCGAGTCGTTATACTTTTCCGGGAATGCCAACTCATGGACCTCGGGCATCAGTCTTGATCCCCCCCCCCCCGCACTTGGCGAACCAGCTCACCGCATGCGGTATCATCATTAGCGAGCGGGCGCGTCCCATTGTAGACAAATTTCACGGCTGCTGAACGAGCAAGTGGAGGCCTCTTAACCGGGGGAGTAGATCCACCCCAGAGCAGCCGATAGGATAAAGAATCATGAGCGTCGTTGACCTCCCGAGGCGAGGCCACACGATCATCAGCATTTTTCTGCTTTTTCTTGCTCACACCAGAAAGCCCATCGTCTGACATCCTCTTCCTCGTTCCTTTCGAAGATTGACCGAAACTTATTCCAACAGGTTCCTGAGAGATTTCAGTACGAACGGCGTCACTGGCATCTCTGATCCCGCCGGTCAAACGATCATCGGGAACGACTTCTCGCTCAGTATCAGATTTTGTCCTGGAGGATCGGTCCTTCTTCTTCTTCTTCGGCAAACGTTCATCCGACGTTGGGCCTGCCGGAATGCTATCGGCTGTAACCCCTGTGTCCCCGCGATCTGGACTGCAATTTCGGTCTCCTCGCCCTTGCGCAGTAGCCGGCGCGTCTGATTGGCCGATGCTCAACTGAGCACTAAGCATAGCACGATAACTCTGATAGTTCCTCGAGTTGTTCCCCGTTGACGAAAGTTTCAACCTTTTCCCTTTGGTACGCTCGCAGGGGATATCGGATCTCCAAACAGCTGCCATCGCAAGAAAGATGAAGAAACAGCACACGAGAACAAGATCAGTCAAACGATCACCAGCAGACAATACATATTAAAAAAATAAAAAAAACAATCTACAAGGATGATAATAGAAAGGAAGACCGAGCGAAAGTAGGCGCGACTAACCCGCACCAATTCGTTTTCGTTGACGGCGAATCCGACGACGATCGAACGCGCCCCACACATTTGTTTGAAGCGCGGCTACCTTAGCAACGTCCTCCTCGAACCTCTCCGGATACGCCCTTGTGTTCGGATGAGGAACTGCAAAACCAAAAACAATGACAAACATAAACAATTAGTCAAGGGAACATGGATACATCAATTGCTTGGCATCATAAAAAATACCGATACTACGGCTCCACGCCACACGGAAATGATCGCTGGGCGGCTCTTCAACCGCATCAACGTCGGCCCTGACATAGAAGTAAAAGCACTGCCACCGTTTGGTCCTCGAAGGATGACCAGTCAAAATATGCAGCCCGGAACGCATCTGAATCGTGTATACGTCACCGGGTTGAGGCTGCGCCTGTGTCAACTCCTCAAAAACCCGAACTGTCATCGGCACACCAATTTCCGCGGCCATCACCATTAGGGCCACAGCAATCCTCGTTACCCCATTCGCAAGCTGGGATATCGCCACATCTCGACGGAAACAATAAGCAGTGATAAGACGGGGGATAGGAAACCATAACCTGGAATCTCCTTCAAAGAATGATTCATACACACAATGAAAGCCAAACGGAGGCGACCAGGGCCTTTGATCAGGCCGAGGAATCATAAATGTCACGCCAAATGCCCGACACCTCTTTAGAAGCCCCACGACCCCGTCATAGTCCGAAAGGGTCGGTTCGACCTTCTCCCAATCTTGCCCGATAACGGAAGACGGCTGAGAGAATTCTGATGGGAGATCGGGCAATTGCTCGACAGTACCGTCGCGATGATAACGAAAAGGAGTCAACCTATCGAGCGATTCACCAAGACCTGATGGTCGATCATCATCCTCCACAGATCTAGAACGGGCGAATAACGGTGGACGCTCCGCCTCATTCGACCCTCCAGACCTAATCTCCCCCACGGATTGACGAGCGATGGATATTGGCAATCCCACCGTTCGATCCTTCCGAATTCCCGGAGTCCCTAGAAGCCCCAAGATCCACATCAGTCGAAACAACCGAAATGTTGCGATGTGCTCTTCTCGCCGCTGACAGCAACTTAGGAGCAGGCGGCCAACCAATCGGTGAAACCGAACCAGACGCAATCTCCTTTCCCTTTTCAGATCTCGACAATCGCCAGAATCAGCCATCAGAAAATCACCAAAACCTAATTCCATTCCCAATCGGCGAAGAATGGAAGAAGCCAAGCAATTTGGGCGAATGTTAAAAAAAATTGTCGCGCTTCCACGGAGGAATCAGCCGATCTCCCTCGAAAAAAAAGAAAACCCGACGGTGAGCAAAGCAAACCTAGAGTTTTCTCCCCCCTATGAGCAGCCGACCGATCGCACGGAGAAATCGAGCCGATCTCCATTGAAAACCGATCTCACGGAGAAATCGAACCGCCGGAGGAGAAGAGCATCCGCGGCGACTCCGGTTCAGTTCCGACGGTGAGCAAAGGAAAAGAAGAAAAATGAAAGAAAGTAAAGAAGAGAGAGAAAGTACCTTGTGTGGTTGGATAAGAATGAAGGGGGTGGGAAAGAGAACCTTCTATTTATAGAGAATAAAGGAAAAATCGCGGGATTCGAGAAATATGCCATCATTAGGCCTATCGGGCCCATTAAGCAATGTCTTATTTTATCGGTCCGATCTCGCGATGACCACCTGTCGGAAATTTAAACAAAGGGTCACGAGTCTCCCAAGAGAGAAAAAGAATTGATCTGGGGAGGCACGATGCTCAATCGACCCACGACGAACGGACGGAACAGTTATTATCTGAACCAACTCTTACAGTCCCACTGTGAAGAACGGCTTCCTCCACTAGCGGGCTGGGGGGGGGGGACTTACTGTAGGAGAGGATTTCAATCCCTCTCCATTAGGCCCATCAAATAACTAGGCCCAACCGATCGTCATTCGCAGTCGGCCCGGAAGCAAAGTACACCAGGAAGACAGGCGGTTTAAATGATGATCAATCGGCTAATTGTCATAATTGACCTGTCGAATCGGGTAGTGATGGCCGACTGACTTACCCTTAACTCGTAAAAGCCCATTAAACGAGTTTAGGCCCAAACTTCCTAGGGCGAACGATCGAGACACAAAGGTCAAATGAGAGCTATAAAAGGAAGTGGAAGGGCAAAAGGAAAGGGGATCCGAAAATTGAGACAAGAACACTGACGGCAAGATTTAGGGTTTTACCATCGATCGAACCTCTTTGTAATCCGGCCGACTTTCATAAAGTTCCGACCTTTTTTCTTCCCTTGAATCTTTCTGTAATCTTCTCTTATTATCAACTCTGATTAATAAAACGCCTTCGAAGAACCCACAAATCGAGTTTAGTTTTCTAGTCAGTCGACCGTACAAAACTCAGATTCAACAACCGTAAATTGTAAATAACTGGTGAGAAGTTATGAACGCAAGTGGTGGATGTACTAATTGTCTCTCTGCAGTCTTACCTTTGTATTTGTTGATAATTGAAACTCTGCTTCGTTTCCACATCTTGGTTGGTGTTTAGATAGAGGCGATGAACTTCCGCATCTGTTTATAATGGTAACATTTTGGGAGTCGTGGTCATTCATGTGGCAGCTTTTAAATGGCTGGTTCTTCCTCCAATTTTCTGTGTACTCAGCCTTCATAATGATAATGATGTTGCTTAGATTCTTGTTTGATTTCCAGCAGCGATCACCTTACCTTGATTCCTTCCTCCACATTTCATGTGCACAACTTCCGAATGTCATAGATATACGTACCATTGTAGGAACCGCCTGCAGCTTTTGAAGATGGTATAGACCAGTGGTGGTATTGTAGTGAATGAAGTATTCTTTGGTACCTTCAATGTAGTCAGCTGGAAGATTGTCACTTGCAAGGCATCACTCCATTTGAAGGTGGTAACCGTTGCACTTAATAATTGGGGTTTCACAGCATGTTGTCTCAAGCTTATGTGTTTGTAAACACAGTAATCTTGTGCCCTTGCAGCAAGTGTTTTTGAGACCATCATGCAAATGACTTCACTTTGCCAGGGGACATGAACTCGAAAATCTGTTTAGCAGCAATTGCCGGGAAGTTAACAATGAAGTCTGAGAAAATAAAGGTGTGGATTTCACTAAAGGTGTTAGGGAATGCACTTAAGGTTTGGAGTTCACAACATATGCGTTAAGCCCATACACTATGACTGCCTAGATTTTCTTAACACCTCCATATTTAGTTGAACTTGTGGAGGCCTTCTTCTGACTATCACCAAAGCTAAAGAATATGGCATTGTTTATGTTGTTAAGTTCTTTATAGAAAGGCTAAACTTAATGCTTAATGTTTGAAAGAATTACCCTGCCAAGAAGGTCTCACTCGCACTGGTTTCTTTGTTAAGGTAAAAAGAGGAGGTCTGTATGTTGTTAGATATTAGAACCGAATAATGCAGGAGTGTATATTTTGTTTCTAAAATAAAGTTCCAGGTGCTTACCTACCACATACTTGGGTTAATGTTCATGGCGACAATCACTTCCAATTCCACCTCCATTAACTTTTGGTGAAGTTGGTTGGCTTGTGCGTCAAAAACACTAAGCCACACCGCTGTAGAACTGTATTAAAGTTTAGATACAGATTTGAAACAAAATCACGTAATAAGAAAATCAATCAGTGTGTGAACGAAAAAAAAGAAAAAAGAAAAACAATCAGTGTAAATAAATAAGGGATTGTTCCTGTCAATCTGGAGGTTAGCCACAATGCTTTGAGTTGTCTGGTCATGGTCATTGAAGGTAGACTTGATCACACCAACAGACCCTATGATGTCTACAAAGCAAATTGCTAAGGTGGTTAAACTTTCTATGCTAAATCTGTAAATTACAATGTAAATAAAAGTTTACTGATTACCTGATAACTAACGATTAGTATTTGCTATTGCCATGAGCTATTGGAGCAGGTGGAGTGAAGCGGATGTCAACGACTTAATCTGACAGCTTGACGTGGGTGTTGCTTCTTACGACATCAAAGCCACTGATCTAGTAAGTGGCACCCTCTTGCAGAAGCGTGGACTGTGAAGAGTCAAAAACATGAAACACCTATCTAAGTACTTGTTAAAGAACAGAAGAAAATTTTAAGGTAAAAGGAAGAGACAAACCTTCCCGTCAAGAGGAAACATGTCACTCCCATCAGCTCCCCTCAGTTTTCATGTTGTGCGCTCCCAGAAACAGCAGAGGACGTGTCCCCACCAGGTGAGAATAACGATCGGACTTCAAATCAGAAAGAAAGATATGTTATGAAACTATTGTTGCAGCTGTGTGTGTAAGGAAGCAGAAGGGATGAACTTTAGTAAATTAGGGATTTGTGATGGAGATGAAGAAATAGGTTATGAAAATCAACTTTGTGGGAATTCTTGAATGAAATAGGTAATGGGCAAACTTTATGAGAAGGTTGCAATGACAACGTACAGCGTTACAATTCATCCAGCTTCTGGCCAGTGGAATCATGGGATGTGAGCAGACATGGCGATCAGAGAAGAAGGGTTCAACAAATAGGCTTCCTTGTTAAATAGTCAGATTGGGCTTCATCATCTCAAGACTAACATAAACGACTCAGTTTCATCTTAAATTCAACGCAGTTTCATCTTAAATTCAACGCACACATGGAGAAAAAATAGACGACACATGACTTTTTGCCCTATTCTCTAAGGCTGATGTGGACACCTTAAGAAGGAAAAAACTTAAGATTTTATTCCAATTTTCTTGAGATAAAATATACTCCCATCAATCAAAATTGTTTACAAAATAGGATATCAATAGTACATTTAGTAACAAGAAAACTTTTTTATACTAAATCTACACAATAAATTCAATTATCAAAAATTTGAAAAATATTTTTGGTTAACAAATACCTATTTCTTAAAATATTCTACGAAACTCGGTTTCATATTTGAATATTTCGTTTAGTTACGATAATGCATTTCTTAACAAAATCTTTCAGCAATAGGGTTTCCTAAAAAACATTTATTTATATATATATATATATATATATATATATTTAATATATTTGTTCGTGTGGAACATTGCATTGTAACATATATATACGTTGGAATCGGGAAGTTCTAACCTCCAGTCCATTATTGCACACTGTTGTTAACTCATATTTCCTGGCCATATTTGAAGCTCGCTCTCTTTATATTATTAAGGTGATTAATGTTCTAATTAGAACGGTTGAGTCATATTTGAAACTCTCACCCTTTACATTAAGAAGACAAAAAGATAAAACTGCAAATTTGAATAATGTATTTTATGAGATTAAATGAGTAAATAGACAATAATAATAAGCTGGAGTAAAGTTTATACAAATCTTCACTTTTGTTATTAAGTGAGCTAATTTTATATTATTAGTTTTGTAAAAATGGCTAAACACGGGTTAAGAATCTAGTAAGCATTAGGAGGAGAATTAAAATATTATTATAACATCATAACGTCAACAATAAAAGATCGACACACAAATATAATGAAAACAAAACAAAAACAAACATAGCACTCGCAATACAAATTTATTAAAATACAATTGTTTTGTCATATTATTTCTCAACCTCAGTTTCACCGGAGAGTTCTTCAAGGGACTTTCCCTTAGGCTCAGGAACAAGGAACGTGAAGAGCATACCGACAAAGTTAATGACACCAAGCATGATCAGTGAGTTCTTAACTCCGATACCTGGTGGGTATCCAGCGTCTGTCTTGGTCTTGTCCTGTGGCTGGGCTGCGTATAAGAAGCCGAAAGCTCCAACGATGGCTCCTGCCTTACCTGTGGCGGCTGATATTCCATGGCATGTCGACCTTAGCCTAGCCGGGAAGATCTCAGCCGGTACAATGAAGGTTGTTGCATTCGGTCCAAAATTGGCAAAGAAGAAAGTGAGAGAGTACATGACCACGAATCCGATGCGGTTGTCTGGTTTGATCCAGTGGTCGTAAGGGAAAGCAATGGCAAACATAAAAACGGTCATCATGAAGAATCCCATTAGCTGGATAGCAAATCTTCCTATGATATCAATAAACGCAACCGTGAACCAGTAACCAGGGACAGTACTGCATAGAGCGATGAGAGTTTGTGCCCTAGCAATCTTGAAAACCTCATGGACGGCGTTCATTGTTGCTGCCTTTGGGATCCATCCGATAGCGGAGAAGATGTCTTTCTGGAATAAGTTTTGGCTGTAGAAGGCAATGTCAAGCAAGAACCAAGTGGATGTACATCCAAGGAGGGGAAGACCATGGCGTCGAAGGAATTCCTTGGAGAACAAGCCATAGTTAAGCCTTGGGTCCTGAACGATATCATCAGCTCTTTCCTCCATCTCAAGCTCCACTTGTAAAACCTTGGACATATCTTGTGTCGCCTGTTTGATGTTCTTGGCAACCAAAGCAGTGTAACGTGCAGTTTCAGGCATTTTCATACGCCAGTAATAAGTCAAGGCTGCGGGTAGAGCACCAAACATGACGATGATTCGCCAGATGTAATCAGCTTGAGGAGGCGTTGAGAGTGCCCTGTCAACTGCATAGGTCGGGGCTGGGAACTTCTTGTCAAATATGGAAGATACCGCAAGTGCCACAAACCCTCCGGCCAAGATACCAATACCTTGCATAGCGAACACGGCTGCTATGAAAGCACCACGGGTCTTCTTATTTGCGTATTCAGACATGATAGTGGCGGAAAGAGGGTAGTCACCTCCGATACCGAATCCCAACCAAAACCTAAGAGCAAAATTGTTATATTTTAATATATATTTTCTTTTAGAAGAATTTATGTTAGTAAATCTTGAGTATTACCTAAAGAAGCAAAGAGTGGTCATGACACCTTTGGCTTTGTTACCAAAGGAGAGACCGGAAGCGACAGAGCACAAAATCATCATGATTAAAGTGATACCGTAAACTTTTTTCCTCCCGAGCTTGTCACCGAGCCATCCGAAGAAGACCTGACCAGCAAGGGTTCCACATAGGGCTACACCGTTAACTGCTGCCGCAACATGTGGTGGAAGTGAGCCAGGCTTTTCTGACAACGGATTGAAGTAGTAGAGACGGCCAAGGAGCTTGGTCACCAAAGAGACACAGAAGAGATCGTATGCATCGGTAAAGAAACCCATACCAGCGATGACAATCGCCGTGAAATGGTATAGTTGGGTCTTCGCAACATCGAGTGCTTTGAGCACTCCTAGTTGCTGTTCAGCCATTGCCTTGAGCTCTAGTACCAATCAAGTTAAAGAATTCTAGATTTCAGTTAACAAATTATGCTGTATATATAACCTCCACATATATGAGAAAAGTCATATGTAAGTTCTTAGAGATTATGGTACGTTCTTTCTGGAAAAAGACAAAAGTGAGTTTTAAGAGATCGTTGTACGATGGCTTTTTAGTATTATACCTCTATATGGCCAAGATTTTCTGTAAAATATCAAATAGTGAAAAAACACTGAAAATTAGATGGAGGCAAGTAATATTCACCTTAATCAGCTTTGAAGGAGACTAAGAACCTCAATGAACTGAAAGTTAAAATGAGAGAGAGAGAGAGATGTGGTGACTGGAAATGAACATATGGTTGCAATTTATAGAGGACGAGAAAGCGCACATAAATAAAAAAGGAAAGCGATTTCTAAAAAGAGAAAGAGATACAAGCAACGTGATCGCCTGCTTTTCTGATTATTCAATTGCAAGTAATTCATTGGGTTTTCGTCAATAATTAATATATTTGTTAGCCGCAAAACAAGAGCTTTTTTAATTAATGGTTAACCATCTAAAACAAGATCTGAGTATACCAGTGCAACACAGCTGGTTCGTAATTTTAATATCATGACACGCATCAACCAATACATAATGTATAAGTTTTTTGAACATTATAAATAATTTATATTTAAAATTTCTAATTTGACCTTTAGATCTTTAGCTTTGAATACATCGATCTATACAATCCCTTTGTTTATTATTATTTTGAATCCCATAGTAGCGATTGCGTAAATAATTTATCAATACTTCTACATTAAAAATCTGGAATTCCATTTCTAAAAATATAAATTACAGATTACGAAAATAAAATTTTTTGAACAGATAAAGTTTTAGACAATAAATACCATCAAATTATAAAATTTCATATCGAATATTGAGATTTCTGAAAAAAGTAATTTATTATTTTACTTGGTCAGGATGTATGGTTTTCTGATGATAAAATAACATTTTTTGGGTCTTTGCCGGCTAATTTTTGCGTTGATGTTCCAAATCATAATCGTTGTTTACAGCAATTCAAGGAAATTTGAACAAGCATAAACTGATAATCAATACTATTGAAATATGGAAGAAAAGAACTTTCTATATAATATATCTGTCCCATTTATTAACAATCGGTAAAAAACTGAACTAAACATGGATGCCGAAGCCCAATGTAGTTTCAAGTTCTTGCCGTTTCCACTGATTATCCGATTTATTCATCTTATCACTTTTGAATTCCACTTTTTCATACCTTAAAACCAAGAAGACTGCACCATCCATAGTAATACCTAGCATTCTGGTTCTTTGATATGTAGGAACTTTGGAATTTATCCAGTAATTCCTCATTCCTCAATCAAGAAATGTCCAATTGCAGTTTTATCAGAACCATCCTAATATAGAATTATATAATCTACGTTGGGATGAGAGGCATCATACTCAGTCACACTTCGCCCGTCTTTTAAATGATTTGCGCCATAACTTTGAGTCGATTTATATATATTTTTTTTTTTGACTAAAGAGTCGATTTATATAGAGAGACTTACATTTAAAGACACATTGTGTCTTTTCTTTACCTATAGAGACACATTATGTCTTTAACACACTTTCTTTGTACTATTGCATTTTTTGAGACAAAAATAACCCTACTTTGTATAAAGAAAAAAAATGATGTTTTTAAGATAACAAATTAAAACTAATTTAGTTAGTGAACTTTTATAATAAATGTAATATTCTTTTACATATTAAAATAGTATATAAACTAATGTACAAAAATCTAGGTTGTTGAATCAGATTATAGATATCTATCATCTTTTCGTCTTCTCACGTCTTCTATCTTTATATCCACATCCATCACCACATCATCCACCAACACCGTATCCACCACCACTTTCTCCTTCTCACGTCTTCCACCTTCGTATCCACATCCACCACTATAGCATCCACCACCACGTCATCCACCACCACTTCTTCTTTCTCATGTTTTTCACCTCCGTGTACATCTACGAACATATCATCCACAGTCATGGTATCCATCACCATCTCCTCCGCCTCACGTATTCTACCTCCATATCCACATCCACCACCACAACATCCACTATCACAGCATCCACCATCACCACCTCATCCTCACATCTTTCACTTCCATATTCACATCCACACCACGGCATCCACCACCGTAGATCCACCTCCTTCTCCTCCTCCTCTCTAGTAGCCATCTCTACTACTGTTTTCACTCTCATGTCTTTCACCACCGCTTCAATTAAGATTAGGGTTAGTGATTGTGGACAAAAATTGGAAAAATGGATTCCATGTAAAAGATTACCTAAAAACAACGGCGGTGAGAAAATATTGTTGGCGGTGGAGAGAATAGAATTCGAGAAAGAAAAGAAGATTAGGAATTATGAACGATTTCTGATCAAGAAAATTATAGTTTAATTTCTCTAACATCTGGTGTCAAATTTAGATCTAGAAGATTGAGGGAGAAGGGAAAAAGAAGAAGGGAAAAGGGAGAATGGAGAAAGCGATTAAGATTCTTTTTTGAGCTTTTGTCGATTTAGGGATTTAAAGAGATAAAATTATTAGAATTAAAAAATAGATTATTTATTTTTACAAATAAAAAATAAAATAACATATCTATTTTGTTTAATTAAAAAGGTTATTTTAGTAAAAGTGCAAACAAAAAGTGTGTCAACTCAGATTGTGTCTTTTAGAGTAATTCACAACTTAGATTGTGTCTCTCAAGGTAATATTCTCTTGAATTATATGAGTCTGTTTTTACCTTAAGAAGCGCAGATATAGTTCATTCTGAGTCTGTTTTTACTATGCGCCATATATATATTATATATCCCCAACAACGGTAATATAGTTTAAACAAAATAAAAAGTTTCCAGTCTGCAACTCCATGAAGATGTTTTATCAATTTTGATTATTTTTAATTTCTACTATTGTTTTTGATAATTCCTGTGAATATTTATTAGTTTATATTTTTATTAATTCAAAACAACATAATAAGTTATGTTTTATATTTTAAAATTAATTATAAATAATAACACCAACATAATAGAATATTTTTAAAAAATATTATTTATATAAAGTTTTTGTTTGATTTATATTTGGAAAATTGCCTAAACTAGTACTTTCTTAATACAATTTTTCATTTTACTTTAATTATATTTATCCTTGGTTATAAAGAGGTAAATAAATACTTATAATCCCAAGGTTAACTAATCTACACACATGTCTGGGATTCGAACCGCTGACTATGCAATTTTTTGCATATTACAGGAAATCCAGGTTTCAAATCCCAGAGATAGTGATTTATTAATGCAAACTAAAGAGAGAAAATTTAGGCGTGGATCCTTATAAGACAGGTAGTATTGTCGGTTGTCTAGTCGTTTATGTGATCTTTTTCATAATTGTAATATCATAATAAATTAGTTTTATAAAAAAAATAATCTAAACGTAACTTAGATTTAAAGAGTGAGGTTTTGGAGGACAAGGTTTAGACTTTTAATAAAAATACAAACAAATGCTTAAAACTAGGTTAAGACCCGTGTAAATGCGCGGGTTGAAAATTATATATAAAAATTAGTTTACATATTGTTGTTTATTTTGTGTTTTAACATATTATAAAATAATATATATATATATATTCAATAAATGAGAAATTAGTAACTATTATATATATATATATATATATTAAATTAGCGTGAACACATAAGTAAAAACACACACTTACTTATTTGCAACCACTTTATATAAGACAATAAAAAATATATATATATATATATATATATATATATATATAATACATTTTAATTTGGCTATCTATCAAATAAAGCTTCATACTTATATTTTTTTTAGCTGGGAAAAAAATACTTATATTAATTTAAGATCATTTTTATTTTTGTAAAACAATTGATAACATAATTTTTAATGTGAGACGTTGAATATTTATAGTAATTCATAATTTTTTTTAAAAGATCAATTCAAAGTTTGAAATTAAAGTATTAAATCTTCAATACTTGCTCAATCAAATTTTGGAATTAAAATATTTATGTATTTGGTATATAGTTTAATTTAAACATCACTACATATATAGTCTGAATATCTAATAAATGATACGCTTGCTCATTAATTTATAATCTTTTGTATCTTGTTATAACAAAAAAAAAATTAAATTATTAATAAAAATGTTATATGTAAATTTTTAAAGATTTTATTAATTTATAATTTTTTTAGTTTAAAATATAACATATAAGAAAAATTTATTTATTTTTATTATATAGGTAATATGATTATTTAATTTATTTTCATAATATTTATTTAACAAAAAAGAATAAAGGTTACACAAATTTTTATCAAATCAAGAATAAAGGTTACACAAATTTTTATCAAATCTTTCTTATTCAAATTATTACTTATCATATATATATATATATATATATATATATATATATATATATATATATATATATATATATATATATATATATATATTCTAACCACTTAAAGTAAATTCGTAGTTTTTATTTAATGATAGAATGAATGACATTAATAATAGTTTTATGGTTGGTAACTTGGTATAATTAAATGTATATTAAATGATTATATAAACTAACACTTTAAAAAGCATTCTAGTGATAATATATATCATAGCTAACATTTAGTAATGCTTCTCTTTTTAATATATAGGGGATTGAAACAAAAAAAACTTAAAATAGTTTGAAAAGTATTTTTTGAATTTCAAAAAAATATCTAATAATTTTCTAAATAATTCGAAAAAGATTTCGAAAAAAATCAAAATATAATTTTTTAAAACTTTGAATATGAAAAGTTAGAATTCGAAAACTTAAAAAAAAAAATTTGTTTTTTTTTTATTTTTATTTTTGTTGAAACAATTATCTATATTTATAAATCAAAGGTATAAATGTCTTTTGCCTCCTTAATGAATTCTCATACTTATGTGTATTTGAAAATTTAAATTTAAAGAAGTTAAAAATGAATAATGAATAATGGTGCCAAATAGAAGGTAAGAGTGAAAGTCTCCCTTTATACTTAATTATAATTTTTATGTTTTAATTTTTTGTTTCCAGAGTAGAAAAATGTATTTTCAAGATAATAATATAATACATAAGAAGTATCTTGTCTTCTAAAAATAAAATATTGTCAATATAATTTTTTATTATATATGAAATTATTAAAAACATGACAAATAACCAAAATTATCTGAATGATGGATAAGTTACAAATAAAAAAATTCACTTAAATTTGCTAATACAAAAAATATATTTTTAAGATTACAAATACATAAGAATTATCTTATTTTTTAAAATATACTATTATTAATATTTTTATCATAAAATTACCTATATATGAAATTATTAAAACATGAAAATGAGCAAAATTAGCTAAAATTATAGAGAGTTTGACAAATCAGCATTGCTCTACTTATATTTACTTATAATTTTTATATGTTAATTTTTCATTTCTTTAATAGAAAATATATTTTCAAGATAATAATATAATACATAAAAATTATCTTATTTTATAAAAATATAATATTATTAACATGAATTCATTTTATTATATAATAAATGCAATTCTCTCAAATAGCCATTTTAAAGTTTTTGTCATGAAAATAGTCCTCTAAAAATAAAATGACCAAAATAGTCTTTTTCTTTATTTTGAAATTTGTAATATTTAGTTTTTATTTTTTAAAATTTGAAACTCTATCCCCAAAATCTCACCCCTTAACTCTAAACATTAAGTCTAGATTAGTTTACCCTAGGGTATAAATACATATTTACACTTTAAATAAAATCTTTCTTGGTCATTTTTCTCCTTGAGGGCCATTTTTATGAAAATAAACTAAAAATGGCTATCTCAGAGAATTTCTATATAGTAAATTATATCTAAAATTATTGAAAACGTTAAAAATAAATAATATACCTAAATCTCAAAGAAGCTACAAATCAATCAGAAAATTCACTTCAGTTTTATACTAGAAAAAATATATACAAGATAACAATCTAATACAAATAATTAACTTCTATATGAAATTAATCAAACATGAAAAATCAACAAAGGTACCTAAATGCACGGAGAATTTGACAACTCAGAAAATTTTATTCTTAAATAATATTATAGATTCAAATATTAATCTTGACTTGCTGTCTAAAATCTTTAAAATGAATTATAAGCATATGAAAATAGCAAAATTATTATTAATAATAATAAGAATGAAATTGTATAGGTATATATAAATTAGATTTTGTTATATAATAAATTATATATGAAATGATTCAAACATGAAAAATAAAAAAACACTCATAGAATATAACTCTTAGAGTATGATTGGTGTAACTGCAGCGGTTGCGGATGAGGGTGGTTACAACTTTAAGGGTTATTAAGAGATTTCGACAATGGTTAAAAATTGTTCTGTTTACAAGATACTCATGACTGATTAACTAATAAATGCAGCAGTGATAAAATAATCAATTAACAAGATTTATATTTTAAATAATTATCAAAATACTAAAATCATATTTTTATAATAAATATGACAATTATATTGAAAAGTACACTATTAAGTTTTTAACAATTACAGAAAATATTTTTTTTTGAAGTTTTATATTATAAATTATATGATATATATATATATATATATATATATTGGTATTTCTATTATTTCATTTATAATTTTAACTGGATATTTTTTCTATTTATATGATATTTTGATTTTTTTTTCTTACTCTTCTGCAAACACGAACGCTAATTGGAACCAGTTTTGAATTTTAGAAGCGGATTATAGTGTTTTCTGTGACTGTTACAAAACGCCAACAACCGCTATGAATCACAGGTGATATCAGACAAAGGCGGAGGCAATGAAGGACTAATTGGCTCAGCTGAACCTACTACATTATAAAATATATTTGTTTATGTTTAAATTTTCTGTATTTCACCATTAAATAACAAAATTTGACCCCACTAAAAACTAATCCCACTCAAATAATTAAGAAAATTAAAAATGAAAAAATTAATTTTATTATATAAATCATAAGGATTTTTTTTCAAACATTTGATTTATTAATTTTAGGTGTATAGGAAACAATTTCCCTTACTTTTAACCTAAAATTCAATAAACGCATTTTAATCTTCAATTTTAGTTACATATTTGTATTAAGCCCAAATTATAGTAAACCCAAATAATTAATATTAGAAAAATTAATAATAAATGAGCGAATTTGAAAAAAAAAAGATGATTTGTAATTTGTTTTTGGACAAACGCAAGATTGCGAGAACTTTCATGTTGAACAAGTAATTTTAGATAAATTTCAGGTTAGTTTTCTATTTTCTTATTATACTCTCTTCTTTTTCTTGTATTATTTTACTAAACCAAAAATGATTACAATTCATTGATTCAATTCAATAAAAACGTTTAGGGTTAATCTTTGTTCATATTCTGAATTTTTAAAATTTATCAGATAACTAATATATCGGTTTTTCTGAATCTGAAAAGAAAAATCTATCAACATATGATACATTTTTAGACATGAATGAAGATCATCAAAATAATGTTACAAAATTTCATTTTTGATCCGTTTCTAAATAGTTGTCTTAATTGTTTTGTAGGAAACAAAAATTTGAATAGTAGTAAATGAAACTGTGATAAATAAGTATCAAACTATAAACGATCATAGAGTATATTTATAGTTTTTTAATGGTTTATAAATTATGTTTTTTAAAAACAATTCTAATACCAATACAAAAGATTTCTTGCTCCGACACTGATTTCAAGGCAATCAAACCCTTAATAATAGACAAAAATATTCACATCTAACCAGCTCAAAAAATCAATATTCCCATCCATGATGATAAATAGTTGTTACCAGAATCGGATATGTAAATTTTATCAAAGGGTACAATATTTTAAATTTTAAAATATGCAACTGATTTTTAAAAATATTTTTAACATAATCAAATCGTTAAATTATATTTACATATATTTTTATAATTTTAAATATAGTTAAAATAAATATAC
Source organism: Eruca vesicaria subsp. sativa (assembly GCA_932364175.1). Taxonomy (NCBI): domain Eukaryota; kingdom Viridiplantae; phylum Streptophyta; class Magnoliopsida; order Brassicales; family Brassicaceae; genus Eruca; species Eruca vesicaria. The sequence continues at coordinate 119,465 of CAKOAT010682931.1, read as the reverse complement.
AGACTCAAACTAAAATACAAATAAAACTGATGTAAAGAAAAAAAAAACCTATGTCAATTGGTCATGATCTTATTTAATAGAAGATATATTCGTTATAAGCAATGCCATTTGTGCATGCAATGTATTGGGACAAACTGAATTTTTGGTCTAAATAATCATACCTGAATAGAATAATCAACATACAAAAGTTCTCGATAAAAAGATCGGGTAATCTTAGCTAATGAATCAGCAATCCCATTCTGAGTCCTAAGAACATGAAAGATCTTGAAGTTTGGGAAGAAAATCCTTAGCGTCGTGAGCTTTTCCAATTCCGTTGAGAAGCTTGGCCAATCTTGGGGGTTTCTGAGCATTGCGATCATCTCCTTGCAGTCAGTCCCAAAACTTTGACATGGCAAATGTAGAAGCATATTCTCCATTGCCCAACGCCGTGCTTCCAACTCAGAGTGTAAAGCAGATTCCACTTTATTAAAATTAATCAAACCCATTAACTAGCTATTTCCTAAACTATCATTCCAAACCCAACCGCATCCACTGAACTGAGCTATAGAGGTCCAAGAACCGTCCACCATACATATATTTCCCAGACTTATGGCCTAGCTTTCAATATCTATGCTCCCATGAGACGGCGAACTAATCTGATCATTGGTTTGGAACCAGGCTTGATACTCACTCTCTGCATATCGGGCTAGCTACAATGGGTCTCTATCATTTCTCATGAACAGCTTATCATTCTGAGCCTTCCAAATATACCAAATTAGCTAGGGAAAGGGATACTTGTCCAATTCCGGTTCCATTATGTTATTTTTCCGCCAGAAAAGATAATCCATATTCGCATATGTGCTTTATAGTGGAAACAAGGTAGGGTTGGTAGGCGTAGATGATAAGTCCCAAACTTTCATTTGCAGGTGGACACTGAAAGATTGCATGTGTAACTGATTCTTCTAGTTCCCCACATCGTGGACATTGATTATCACATCTCATATGTCTGTAGTTTAATATAATTGTAAAAACCACAGGGCATGTTATTAATTGCCACATAAAATGACACATCCTTTTGAGCGCCTTGACTTTCTAAGCATGTGCTTGGAGTTTTGTGATACTAGGTTCACAAACTTCAGCCTCCTCCTCCTTCATCAATATATTTCGTGCCACCCAATATCCAGATTTGACAGTGTACTGTCCATTCCTTGTATAACTCCAGCAATACGTGTCCCTACGATGTGTTGAACTAATGGCTATGCTCTTTAGGCGTGGTATATCAACATCAACTACATAGCTCTCTAACCTGACCACATCCCAAGTCTCTGTTTCTTGATTAATTAGGTCACTCACTCTCATGTTTGGGTGTAAAACTGGTGTAGATGGGGATGCTGGTTGCGCTGGTATGGTAGGAATCCAGGGATCCTCCCATACTCTCACCTCATATCCGGAATGAATCTTTTGTCTAACTCCCGGCAATAGTAGTTCTTGTGCCGCCGATATACTTGTCCACACATACAATGGGCTGCTAACAGTAAGCTGACGCAAGGGCGAGCTTAAACGATAATAACAACCTCTCAAGACACGAACTACCAGAGAATCTGGGTATTAGACCAATCTCCATAATTGTTTTGCTAGGAACGCCATGTTAAACTCATGAATCATTCTGAACCCCATCCCCCCTTTCTCTTTAGATAAACATAATTTGTCCCATGTTGTCCAGTGTATACCTCTTTTTGGGGGATTCGAACTCCACCAGAACTTTGCAATGGCACTAGCTAAATCATCACATATCTCCAACGTAAGCAGGAAGCATGACATTACATAAGCTGGAACTGCTAGGATTATTGACTTGATCATAACTTCCTTACCACCTTTTGATAGCCACCTGCCCGTCCATCCATTTACTCTATTCCTTAGCCTATCCTTTAGAAAAGCAAAAAGCTTGCATTTGGAACCACTGATATCCTCTGGGATTCCTAAGTATGTTCCCATCCCACCTTCATTATGAATCCCGAGTGTGTCTTTAATCTCTTGCCTAACATCCTGTCTGATTCTCTTATCAAAGAGTAAGGAAGATTTTTCAAAGTTAATGCATTGTCCTGAAGCTTGTCCATATTTCCTGACCACTTTCATTACTTCTTCACATTCATGGGATTCTGCCTAACAAAAGAACATGCTATCATCAGAAAAGATAAGGTGTGATACCGAAGGACACACACGTGTGATGCGCATCCCGTTATCTTTCCTTGATTCTCTGCGTGATTTAGAAGGCTAACGAGCACCTCCGTGCATAGAATAAAAATGAAAGGGGACAGAGGATCCCCCTGCTGCAGACCTCTCTCTGGGATAATATTTCATCTTGGTTGGCCATTGATAAGGGGCTTATACTTGACTGATGTTACACATCGCATTATCCAGGTCATCTAGATTTCTGAAAAATCCATCTTTCTCATGGTAGCCTCGATGAAGGACCACTTCATTCTATAATACGTGTTGCTCATGTCTGTTTTAATGGTCATCCTCTTATTACGTCCACTCGGTTTGGTTCTTAAGGCGTGGAACATCTCTTGAGCAATCATAATGTTGTCAGACATCTGTCTCCCAGCACCAAAGGCTGAATAGGTCTCTGAAATCCTATTTGGTAGAACATTTTTTAACCTCTGGCATAAGACCTTAGAGATTATCTTGTAACTAACATTACATAAACTGATAGGGCGTAGCTGGCTCATCTGGTTCGGCTTATCTACTTTCGGAATGAGATATATGTTGGTATCATTAAGGTCAGAAGACAACATACCTTCAAATAGGAATTGATTAACCATAAGAGTTAGATCATCCTTTACAATATCCCAAAATTTATGGTAGAAAAGCGCAGTCATTCCATCTGGCCCTGGAGCTTTCTCTAGATGCATAGCAAAAAAGAGCCAATTTGATCTCTCATTCGGTGACCGGGGTTGTGAGATTATCATTGTCTGCTGATGTAATGGTTGTGGAGGCGGCATCTAACCGCAATTCTTCTTACTCTTTTTTTTTTTGTCCAGGATAGCATGTTCCCTGTAAAAAGAAAATTCAGCATACCACAATCGTTAAGCATTTGCCTAAAAAATCTATTTGGGTGTTGTCTGACTCCTTCTTTCTTCTCATGATATATAATTTTATTAAAGTCATTTATTATAAATTAGGGTCCATTTTTAGTTATTCAGAAACGCGTAAGTTACGTCCAAATATTTTTATAACTGAATATACATGATTATTTAAATATATCATTAATCACTTTTATTTTGCAGTAAAAAACCACCCTCCATTTTAATTCCTAGATTCTAGGAATCTTCAATTGATTTTAGTCGATGGTTCTATTTTGATTACAAAATTATAGGGAACCACTTTTCTCACTTAATTATTAGTGGATGGTTATTTTTTTTTTTTTTTGACATCAAACGGCTGATCTATTACTCAAGCAACTTGAGATGGATGATTATATATAATATTAATAACATGGAAAAATAAAAATGATCGCAGCATGATATTAACACTTGATACTAATATATGTAAACAGAATACATACGTTAGTAGACGGTTTATATCAAAATTTTTTATTTTACTAAGGTTCTAATGTGGTAATGCTTGAGGCTAGTCGGGTTAATAGTTAATTAATTATAATATTTTGTAAGAATACAATATGAAAACAATTTATCTAGTTAAAATTCACCAATATTTACTACTTATCGAATATTCTTCAATATGGAAACAATAGTTTTTATGTTTAATGAAAAGTATTAACAACTCTTAGAATATATATATATATATATATATATATATATATATATATATATATTCTTTCAAGTACTTATTTAGTTTTGATTTAAGTCTATTCAGGTTTTAAATTTTTGGAGGTAGTGATTTAAATCTCATTTGAATATTAATAAAGTCTTGGTTCACTTCATATTTTATGGGTTTAATTCGGCTCTAAATACTCATTTATATCATATAAAATTTTAAAACTAACACATATCTTAAAGTTCTCCAAATTCAATAATATAAATAACAAATGACATAAATTTTATAATACATGACCAAATATCTAAATTTAACATATTTGAGTGAAAACCGAATAAATGTTTCAATATCTCTAATATTTTAAGCATTTTAAATTATCATTACAGCTTTTATGGGTTATTCTCTAAAACCTACAAAGTATTTGGTAAATGTATTTTGAATTACATTTACCAAAATGTACGGCTTTACATTTACATTTGGTAAAGCCTTATATCAAAATATAATTTGAATGGATAATTTAAATAAATACAAACATAAACTATGTATAAATATAACACATAAAATAATACATAAACTTCTAATTGTTATTAAGTACATATGTAAAACAACAAATATACCCGCTAGTTGACTAATTATATATATGTATGTTTGATTTCAACTCTGCAATTATTATTTTCAGCAATAGAAAGTTTATTTTCTTATACTAAAATAAGAAGAAAAAAATAAGGACTGTTACAAGTTATTTTAGTGCCAACATAAGTCAAGAGGTTACAATTTCTCCATCTTTTTTTTTTGGTAGTCGAATTATTTAACTCGTTTTACCTAGTTTGCGCGCAGCTCAAGCTAATCTAAATTCAAACGTTCAAGTTTTAGTTTCTCAAATAATAAAACTTAGCGTTTTCCTTATAAAACTCTAAAGAAGGACCACACTTGATGTGCAAAACTTCAAATTTAAATAAATTTTATATTCAATTCGAAAAAGGAACTGCTCAACTTTAATAGTTGACATTGTAGGATTGACAATCTGGATATATACAGCCATGAAGATTAAATATCATTTAACAAAAGTCAAAATCATTCTTAATACAAAGCATATTCGATAAACGTAAGATATCCGGAAGAACACTGGCAGACGAATTCAATTCAATATGTAAGTTCTTGTCTAGTGGAGTTATTATTCTCTATCATATATCCATAGTATTTTTAAATCTATCTATCCAACTCAGAGTATCGGTAAGTGTTTGGTAAATCGCATAACAATACTTTCTCTTGTAAATTAACTTTGAGATAAAAAAAATGCTATGAAATAAAGTCATGTTTCAAGGGATTTATTTGTTTACCTGTGTTGAAATATGTAGACACCTATAAACGAAACAAAAACAAAATAATAATAAAAATAAATTAATAGCGTGTTACTGAGATAAGCAATCAATATAGCAATCTGACCAGGTGATTGATCAGAGTTTGTCGCACAAGAAAAATGCAGAGGTGGACAATTACAAACATCACATCATGCATCGTAAAAACAGTAAGTTGTAAAAGAAGACGAATTAATTGTAAATATGACAGCTTAATCATTTATCAGCACAATCATTTCTCAGCCTCGGTCTCACCGGAGAGTTCTTCACGGGACTTACCCTTGGGCTCAGGAACGAGGAAGGTGAAGAGTATACCAACAAAGTTAATGACACCGAGCATGGTCAACGAATTCTTGACTCCAATACCCGGTGGGTATCCTGCGTCTGTCTGTCAAGAAACCTATACTGGTGTAAAAGGTTTTCTTCACATGGTATCACAGCCGACCCGGCCTGGAAAGTGGCCCGATCAATCCATTAATTGATGGTCTAGAGAAGACTCAGTTCTATCGAGATTACTAGAAGAAAAAAAACATTGTCTCGGTAGGGGTATGATGGATTGTGCGAGATTAATGGTTATACGCACCATTATCTCGAGGGAGGGTGTTGGGATTAAAGATTCCACATTGCATGAGTAATATATAAGGGACTTGAGCCAATCCACTTATCGCCAATTGATTTTAAGTTGGAAGCCCAAGAAACTTATCACTGTCTTGGTCTTGTCTTGTGGCTGAGCTGCATATAAGAATCCAAAAGCTCCCACGATGGCTCCTGCCTTACCCGTTGCAGCTGATATTCCATGGCATGTAGACCTTAGCCTGGCGGGAAAAATCTCAGCTGGAACAATGAAAGTGGTTTCATTTGGTCCAAAGTTAGTAAAGAAGAAGGTGAGGGAGTACATAACTACGAATCCAATACGGTTGTCCGGTTTAATCCAGTGGTCGTAGGGAAAGGCAATGGCAAACATAAAAACGGTCATCATGAAGAATCCCATTAATTGGATAGCAAACCTTCCCATAATATCAATAAATGCGACTGTGAACCAGTAACCAGGGACGGTACTGCAAAGTGCAATGAGGGTTTGTGCACTCGCGATCATGAAAACCTCGTGGATTCCATTCATGGTTGCTGCCTTTGGAATCCATCCGATAGCCGAGAAAATATCCTTTTGAAACAAGTTTTGGCTATAAAAGGCAATGTCAAGCAAGAACCAAGTGGAGGTACATCCGAGGAGGGGAAGACCATGTCGTTGGGCAAACTCCTTGGAGAACAAGCCATAGTTAAGTCGTGGGTCTTGAACGATATTTTCAGCTCTTTCCTCCATCTCAAGCTCCACTTGTAAGACCTTGGACATTTCTTGTGTGGCCTGCTTGATATTCTTGGCAACCAAAGCGGTGTAACGGTTTCCGGCATCTTTATTCGCCAGTAGTAAGTCAACGCTGCGGGTAGAGCACCAAACATGACAATGATTCTCCAAATATAATCAGCTTGAGGAGGCGTTGAGAGAGCCCTATCAACTGCATAGGTTGGAGCTGGGAATTTTTTGTCAAACATGGAAGATACTGAAAGTGCCACGAAACCTTGCATGGAAAACACTGCCTCAATAAAAGCCCCACGAGTCTTCTTGTTAGCGTATTCGGACATGATGGTGGCAGAAAGAGGGTATTCACCAGCAATACCAAATCCAAGCCAAAACATAATTAAACACAAATTGTTAATATATGTTTTAAAAGAAAATAGATATCAAATTTATATGATAATAATCTTTTAAAACCTCCATATCAGCTATACCTGAAAAAGCAGAGAGTGGTCATGACACCCTTGGCTTTGTCACCGAAGGAGAGACCGGAAGCAATGGAGCACACAATCATCATAATCAATGTGATACCATAGACCTTTTTCCTTCCGAGCTTGTCACCGAGCCATTCAAAGAAGAGCTGACCAGCACGAGTTCCACAGAGAGCCACACCATTAACCGCAGCCGCGACATGACGGGGAAGTGAGCCACGCTTCTCTGACAAAGGATTAAAGTAGTAGAGGCGGCCAAGGAGCTTGGTCACTAAAGAAACACAAAAGAGATCGTAGGCATCTGTAGTCACTAAAGAAACACAAAAGAGATCGTAGGCATCTGTAGTCACTAAGGATTAAAGATGATAATCGCCGTGAAATGGTAAAGTTGGGTTTTCACAACATCGAGTGCCTTCAGCACTCCTAGTTGTTGTTCAGCCATCTCAGTTCTGCTTGTCTCTCCTGTTTTCATGTACTAAACGTTAATACTTTTGTATTGCTATATTTCTTGCAAATATGAATATTTTAATGTAGAGACATTCTGATCCTCCTGTCGGGTAGTAGAGAAAATCTAGTTTGTCTCTTTAACAGGGTTCAGGTCTAAAAGAGAAAGAAGAAAGAAACGGCATGTGTTTAATAAAGCGATAACATCTTCAAATACCCAAACATGAGATTACATACACGGTAAAATGTCGATGCTTATAAACCATAAGTAAAATCTTAACATAATGTTAGATCCTTACCTTGTTAAATTAGCTGGGTGAGAGAGATTGAGGAGATGATATGCGTACAGAAATGTTTGAGAATTTATAGAAGGCTAATTGATCTGCGCGTGGTATCTTTATTAGGTATATCCTCGCTTATTATTTTTTTTTCACAAAATATCCTCACTTGATTATTTTTTCTTACTCAAATTAGGTATATACTCTATGTCTTATATTCATGTTTCTTATTCGTCAAATAGGAAACATATCCAGATTGAGAATTCCTAAAATCATTTGGTAGGCTGGCATGTCCTATAATCAATTCTTTTGAATCTTTTGATTGTGGTTGCATTTGATGTATCACTAATTTATCTTGGAGAAAAATTTACGAAATTATATATATTTTTCTGATCCACTTGTATGTCCCAGTTTGATCAATTTGTAACATCATCAGTATGTTCAGTATGGTCATTTATAGCTTTTAAAAGGTACGGGAGAGTGTTAAAAAAAAAAGGTACGGGTACGGGAGAAAGAATGTTATGAGAGGTACTATAGTATCTCAAATGCTAGCATGTTCAGATCAATTTCGAGATGAAAAATAATTTGTATAAAGATATTTAGAATGCTTTATTTAAAAATGTGAGATTTTGAACGAATCAACTTGGAAGATTAGAGAAAACAAGAGAAAAGAATATAAGAGAGAAAACTAATTCTTCTTGTTTATTATTTAAAACTGATTATACATTTATACAAAATACAAGACTCTAAACTCAAATATTAAACATGTAGAGAACAAATAATAAATGCTCGACATGCAGAAATTTTTAGTTTCCAAAATCTGTAAATTAATTCATCTCTTAACATTCCTGCTCAAGTTTGAACACATGAACTGATCAAGCTTAGAAATCATGAAAAACTCTCTCACTAAAAACCTTAATAAAGAAAATCGAGTAGGAAAAAATCTTATAAGAGAAAAAGAGTGGAGACTCTATGATTAGGGGACTATGGCCGAGAAAGATCAATGAGTTCTAATCTCGAATGAATAGACTTAATTGTCTTTATCTTAGTGCTTTTGTAAAAACATCTACTAGCTGATCTTCACTTTTTTTTGTAAGATGGAATAATAACTCCTTAGACCACCAGTTGTCTGATTTTGTGACAATCGATCTCAATGTGTTTGATCCTCTAATGAAATACTGAATTTGAAACAATGTGGATGGAAGCTTAGTTGTCACAATGCATAATGATGGGCGTGTTGGATTCAATGCTCAAATCCTTCGAGAAGAGCCTTAATCCAAACTAATTCAGTAGACAACTTTTTTCATTGCCTTATATTCGGTTTCAACACTTGAACAATACATAACTTTCTGTTTCTTTCTCTTCCAAGTAACAGGATTGCCTCCAATGAAGGTACAATACCTAGTGGTTGTTCTTTCTATCCATTCTATCACCAGTCCAATCAGCATCACAATATCCAACGATCTCAGTGCTCTTATTACATCCTATCCAAACCCCTTGACCTAGAGTTCTATTAAGATAACTCAAGATCCGGTCCACCATGTTGTAGTGATACATTTTTGGGGCTTACATATGCTGGCTTACCTAATTTACAGCAAAACAAATGTCAGGTCCAGTAATAGTTAAATAGACCACCTTACCAACTATCCTCCTATATAGTTTGGGATTCTCAAATAGAAGATATTCTCCAGTCTCCCCCTCACGCAAGATTTTGTACCCATATTCAAGAGGAGTTTTATCCGACTTTCCTCCAAGTTTACGTGCATCTTTCAACAAATCACGTGTGTACTTCCTTTGAGACAAGAATAATCCTTCCTTAGATCTACATATCTCAATCCCAAAGAAGTACTTTAGTTCACTCAGATCCTTGTTATCAATATAAAATTAAAAAAAAAATCTTTAGTAGATTGAATACCAACCTTATCACTGCCTGTTATTATGATATCATCAACATAAACAAGAAAACCAATAATACTTGATGGTGAAGAGAGAGTGAACAAAGTATGATCGAGTTCAGACTTTCTAAATTCTCTCTTCCATTGAGAGTTGTGCTCAACTTGTTCTACCAGGCTCTAGGAGATTTCTTGAGACCGTATATAGATTTCTTCAACCTTAGCACGTTTTCTCGTTTAACCAAATGCTCAAGACTAAGAGGAGGATTGATACGTGCTCAAATTACCCTATGGAACAACTTACTCTCTCAAATAAGAGATCTATTGCAGTACTTAGGGATCGAGTCCACAAGGAGCTAAGAAACCACTTAAATCTAATCAAGCAATAAAACTAGGTGAATATTAAATGTAAAATCACAGTAAACAAGTAAACATAAAATAGTAAACATTCTAATTGAGCAAGACAATTACTCGACATAATGGAATGAGAGTTTTGAACTTAAATGAAAAGGTGTTGGACTTAGGGATTTTATTCAGACATTGGAGATTATAACTGTATAGGTGCTAATTTATTATTTGCATAGTATTAAAGAGCTTAGCTATCTTATAAGGTCTATTGACTAAATGTTATTGACCTAAACAAGAATGTCCGATCAATTAAAGTGTCAATCGATTATTCTATAAGAATATTGATCGATACACTTCACACGACGTCGGTGAATCTCCAATGGGAATATCGATCGATGCGGCTAGTCAAGCATTATGCGTGAGTTAATTATACTCACTATGGACCCGCTAGATAAAACTCTCACTATGTTTCTAGTAAAGTCCTAGCTTAATCAGGATGTATTCAAGACTATCAGAATTATCTAAGAATGGTTAGACAACCTAACAATCCAAGATTCAGGTTTCTAGTTAGCAAGTCTAGAACATAAGCATTAAGAACATCGTATTAATGAATACCACAAAAAGCGATCCTATAGTTGGGGCTAATCCCACTAACCTATTTAAACCCTAATTCTAACAAGTGGATTACTCAGAAATGGCTAAGCAAATCATAACACAAGCAAAGTAATAAAACTGCATAATTATAGATAGATAGAAAACAATGGAGTTCCAATCACAAATCTCTCTAATGATCTTCTCTCCAAAACTATAAATCCTAAAAACATTTTGCTGTGAAAAGAATACAAAAAAGGCTCTCTGCCTCTAAACTTTGGCAGAGTATCTAAACTTAGGTTAAAACTCGTCAGGGGTAAAATCACAATTTAGTGAATTTTGGACTTCAGGTCGGCTGTCTCGCGAATTGGTCTTCCGTGCCTTCGGCATCGATCGATTATGCAGAGTGCATATCGATCGACGTGAATCACTCCGTGTCGACCTCGTTGTCTTGGTCGATTCCAAAACCGAGTGATTTCTCCAATTCTCTCTAAAATGCTCCAAAAACATCACTTTCTTCTAAAATACTCCTGAACCTATAAATATGCTTAAAATCTTCTATAATATAATAGATAGTAATAAAAACACCAATATTCCATATCTAGAACTGAGTCAAAATCATGGTATATCAATTTCCCCAGACTTACATTTTTGCTTGTCCTCAAGCAAAACGAACAGACAGTCTCTTTGAAAGAGGTTTGAAAAGAGTAAGGACTCACAGATTTAAAACTTTGAAATCATAACCTCTATAATGTTGCAATCCACATCTAAGACGTTCTAGTCACAAAAGTTTAATATGCCATATCCTAGCTTATCAACCAAATTCATCTATCCATCAACTTAGCAAATACTATTTGACATTCCCCTCAACTAACCTCATTTCTTAACATAAAATAAAAATGCAGGCTTTACCTTGGGAGTATTGATCACATGATGCAAGGATTTTCAAACAAGTATCTGGATCTGCATGTAAAAGTTAGTTCATATCTTTTCTCTCTTCTAATTTCTCTCTTGAGTCAAAATCTTCTTCTAAGGCATGATTATTGACCAAAATTGGACAGACTTCCATGAAACAAGCCTTAATGGTTGTTGCCACCAAGTCTTGATCCCTTTTTTTTTTTGACCTATATCCAAGAATTCATATGAAGTAAGCCTTAATGGTTGCAACCATCAAGTCCCATTCGAATTCTTTTGTTGGAATCATTATGAATCAAACCTTAATGGTTGTAGCCACCAAATCCTGTTCTGATTCCTCCTAACTAAAAACCTAGTACACTTAATACTATTCTCGGATTTTTTTATTTTTATTTTATTTTTGATAATAATAAAACTATAAATCGACTTAACTATCTAGGGTCGAAAATAGAGAGAGAAAAGGTGATAAATCTACACAAGGCTTTACCTTGCAAACTTGTTTGAAGAATCCGATCCCATGTATACCAAGCCCTAAGACAAGTAGTTTTTTCAGGTTTAGTGTTGGAGGTCAGCTTTGGTTCCTTCAAACAATCTAAGAAAGTGTGCATAGTTGATTGGTTGATCCACTTTAGCATCTATAGTACTATCTGTAATCATTAGATCTAGAATGGTGCTAAAAAATGGTTAGATGACAAGTATAAATCAAATAAGATCATCATCCCTTTTCTAGAGCTCAGTAAAAATAGTTTTGAAAACAATTTTCATAAGACTCATAGCAAATAAAATATCAGCAAACCTCCCCCCATACTTAAATTACACTGTCCCAGTGTAAAACAATCGAAGTTATGGCGAAAGAAAATAAATCATAAGTACACAATGTAACAAGGGAGAACCAAAATCCTGACCGGACTAAATATCCATCAATGTGTAAGAGAGTGCATCGATCGTTGCAGGCGATTGTTTGTTGATTGATATCGACTATGTCTCGTCGGTCGATGAGATGGTCATCTGACCAGTTTCATCGATCGATGTGACCTTGTTCATGTCGATCGATGCTGAAGTATCAGGATGACATGTGAGTCGTGTCTGAATCATCCTTACTTTCTTCTGCAGCCACTCTGTTCCTGAGTGTGATCCACTGATGTTGGTGTTGAAGGGGAAGAATATATCATCACATATCTTGTCAAGCCTATCCTCAGTAGTGTTCAGAGCCTTGTAGATTTTTTCAATGATCTTGTCAACTTCTGCTCTGGTATATAATTTCTGCGCTGGTAGCTTCTTAGCGTCGATCGATTTGCCTTTCTGCCTGTCGATCGATGTTGAGGATGGTAGGTAAAAGTCGAGTTTCATCTGAATGGTGGTGACTTCTTGTTGCAAAGCAGTCATCCGGCCGTCCAAAGTGTGTAAGTACCGCATAAATGGGGACATGTAGTGATCATGCTCATCTTCGCAAATCTTCATCCGTTTCTCGATGTTTAAAAGCTTGGCATCGATCGATGTGATAGCATCTGTGTTGATTGATTTGCCTTTGTCTTCTTGATGCTTCTCTTCGCGAAACATATCCAAAACCTGCTGTATCAACTCAATCTTCGTGATTAACCAGTTGATGTTATTGTTGAGAGGGTGGTAGACTTTGTCAATCCTTGCGTCAAGATATGCCTCGTCCCATGTAGCTATCTGTCCTGTCAACATCCCTTCTTATGCTGGTCAGTCGTTTGCGTCGATCGATGCGTCCTTAGTGGTAGCGATCGATGTCGCACGCTGTGTCTTCATAATAGCTAGTTCAGCTTCTATCTCTTTCATGCGCTTAGTCAATCCACTGATGCTTCCTTTCAGAATCACATAGACCGTATCCATAGTGTTGTTGAGCTTACACACGGCTTCTACCTGGCAATCACTCATGCAGCCGATTATCTCACTGATTTCATCTTTAGTGTAGAGCTCTTGTTCCAAACTCGGTCCATGACTTGTGCTACTGTCGATTGTTACATGTTTGCTCCTATCGATCGATGGATGAGGGTCCTTGTCGATTGATGATGCCTTGACTGTGTCGGTCGACGCTTGCTGCATCACGCCTAGTTGTTGCTGAAAGAGATTTTCTGGTCCATTGGCCATCTGAAGGATTTCTGCTATGTCTTCTTTGGAAACTTGTAGAATCCTCTCATCTATTGCTTGTGCATGACCTTCTGGATCTCTAATAACACCAAAATCATGTAGGGTTAGAATCTATCGATGCGCTTGGTGCAGTGTCGATCAATGGTAGAAGAGAGGTGGTGATCTTCGGCTGTTTGAATGTTGAACTTGTTGCTCTGCCATGAAGATCTCTATAGTTGGTTCATCTCTTGATTTGTCTCCCAAAGGGTGTAGGTGCTTACATCTTCTCTGATTCTATGGTATTAGACCTCCTTTTGGTTGCAAGACTTCTTTTATAGCCATCTGCTACCCTAGTAAAGATAGGAAAATTTCCAAATTTCCTGAAATCGGTGGCCTCAAAATCGACTGATGTGCGCGTGTGCGTGTCGGTCGATTGTTGATGTCGGTTTGCCTGATGAGGAAAAGTATCAATCGATTCTGGTATGTCTGTGTCGATCGATTTCGTAATCTTCGTGTTGTTGATGGGCTGTAGGAGTCTATCGTCTGTAAGAATTACATGGATCTCTCTAGCATACTCCTCATCATAATCCTCATCATGCTCTTCTTTGGGATCATCTGAATCTGATATGATTGTAGTGTCTATTGCAAAGATCTCATGGAAACCACTGTCTGCCCAACTGCCTAAAAGTAGTCATCCTGCTTGTTGCTGGTGGCTTGAAAGGCAAAATCGGGTAGGGTTCCATGCGTGGACTGTCTGTCGATTGATGTGTCTTGATGTACATCGGTCGCCGGCTGGTGAGGGAATCGGTCGATGACACTCAGTGTGTATCGATCGATTCTAAATACTCGATTTCATACTCTGCTTTTCAATGGCATGCAGCGATGAATCCAGCACCTCCAGTCTCTATAAGGTGTACCTATTGCTTAATAACACGAACAAGATCATAAAGTAAGACCAAAATTGTTAGTTTTCATGTCACAAACTGCTCCTACTGTAGCCATGAAAGCTCTTCCAAGTAAGAGTGAAGAATTCCAGTTCAGCTTGATATCAGTGACATGAAAATCTACAGGAATGAGTGCATTACCAATCTGCACCTCGAGATCTCTGATTATACCTCCTGGTTTCCTCTTAGAACAATCCACAAAAGTGAATGATTCTTAAGAAGGTTCTACCTTCAGACCCAGATGGTCTGCCATAACCTTTGGAAGGATGCTCGCTGATGCTCTTGTGTCACATAGTGCATGTGGGAATTCAATACCTTTGACTGAACATGGTACTGCAAATTTCCCAGGATCACTCTTCTTCTTCAATGTGATCCTATGTTTCATCCTTTCCCTGACATGATGAAACATTCTTCTAATGTCCTCCTCAGTGTCCACGGTTTCTCTGAAGTACATCCACAGTCTGTGGGTAAAGTAAACCTCCTCAAAAGGTTTGTCCAGTGAAATCATGAGGACTCTCTTAGTGAGACCATCCATCTCCTTCTCATTAGGTTCCCTCTTGAGATGTTTAGAAACCTTCTCCTTCCGTTTCCTCAGGGTTCTTCTATTAGTGGCCTTGTCAATGTCCATAGGCTCTAATGTAAGGTTGGAAGGGTTGGTAGATGTTGGTCGGATTACGTTGATTCATGATATGTCGATTGGGGCAAAAGCACTCGACATGTGAGAGAAGTGCGTTGATCGATGGGGTCCGTATCCTGTCGATCGATGGCATGTTCTCTCTGTCGATCGATGTCTGGCTCGTGATGTCGATCAATGGTGAGGTATAAAGGGCTGGGTGGATGTGGGTGTCTTTCCGCGAACTCCGCGTGAGTCAAGATTCGGATTACATTGCATGATTCAGTGGCGTCGATCGATTTGCATAACCTTCTGTCGATCGGTCTGTGTCAAATCCTATCGATCGATGTTCATTACGTGGCGTCAGTCGATGCGAAGACAATTCGTCGGACTTGAACGAGTTTTTCTTCTCAAAATTGTCTTTTTTCATCTTCACATGTCGAATTTCTTGCTACAAATCATCATCCAGTATGGCCTTGACGTGGCGTTTCATTGCTTCATGCCCTTCTTGCTTCCTAACAGCTTCTCCAGTCTGAACTACCCGAGTCTCAAGCTTCCCTACATGAGTACCGAAAGTATCAATCTTGGTGTTGAGATTATTGTAAATGGAATCAATCTTCCCACTGAAATCCACTGTTAGCCTTTGATGTCCTTCAAGAACCTGATCAAGCATAGCTTCAATCTTGCTCTCTTGAGTCTGTGGTGGTGAATTCTGGTATGATGAATTTCCATGACCTTTGTTGTTGTTGTTTCTGTAGCTGCTGCTGTAGGGTTTCTGATATTGTGAATTCTGGTTGAAGTTACTCCTCTGACCATTACCACTAAAGTTTCTGTTTCCAAACTGATTTCGAGACCTCTGAATCCAGTTCCTCCAATGTAATTCACATCTGCTGCTAACTCTGAATCTATATTTTCTGCATCTCCAGCTGAGCAAACCTATCTCATAAGGAGCTGGTTGACAATATCCAACTTAGCTTTTACTTCATCCATTTGTTCCTTCCCAAGTAATGTTACAGATTTCCTTCTTTCAGAATCAGTGTTCTTGTTGCTGCTGCTGTTTGCTAGATTTTCAATAAGTCACACAGCTTCTTCTAGATTCTTGGTGTTGAAGCTCCCATCGCTTGATGTATCAAGAGCCATCTGATACTTCAAAGCGACTCCTCTAAAGAAAATACTGAGTAGCTGCACTTCATTGTATCCATGGTGTGGGCAGTCGCGCTAGAAAAACTTAAATCTGACCAAGAGTCTTTAAGCTTTCTGTGTAAAGGTAGCAATCTTGCTCCTCAGCTCTTCAGCTCGTGCCTCATCAAAGAAATTGTGCAGGAACGTATTCTTGATGTCAGACCAAGATGTAAGAGATCCTGGTGGTAGCTTCTTGAGCCAATGCGCAACATCTCCAGAAAGTGAGTACTTAAAGAGCTTGCAAAATAGGTAGTCCTTAGGGACTTCCTTAACTCTAATATCAGCAATGAGATCCTCGAAATTCTCAAGATGGTCCATAGGATGCTCATGTGGCTACCCACAGTAGGGTGTCTGTGCCACAAGTGTGTAGTACTGGGACTTCAACTCAAAATTTTCTCTCTAGACGTCTAGAAGACGAATAGCTGGCATGTTGGCATAGTACTGGTCTGGACGATTGTAGTCTGCCAAGGTCTAGGGTCGAATGGCCTCATCAGTATCAATCTCAAGGATTACATTCCCTTTAGTATCTAGTTTCTGACCTGTTGCATTACACATATGACTTTCCTGGTCATACAGGTCTCCATTCTCGTTCGCGGTTAGTATCAGAGGCGCAACCATGTCTCGCAGCTGAGTCTCGATCGATGTACAATGTGTGGTGTCGATCGATGTCAAGTGATGAGAATCGGTCGACGAAAAATTATTGGTGTAGATCAATGTGAGAGCGAGGTCGGTTGTCGTCTGATGAGAATTGGTCGATACGCGAGTGTTGCTATCGATTAATGTGGAGCATAAGTCTTTGCGGATCGAACGTTTCAAGCTTACTAGGTCTTCTGAAAATAGCAGTTGTTTCTCCTTGCTGCTTCGGGTAATGCTATGCATGCAGCTTAAAAATTAAGAATTTTGTTTTTTATCAGAAGATGATAAAGAAAAAGAAAAAAAGAAAAACCTAGAATTATTAGACTAAATCTAATAGCGATCAAAGCTCCCCGGCAACGACACCAAATTTGATATGTGCTCAAATTACCCAATGGAGCAACTTACTCTCTCAAATAACAATGTCGATCGATTATTCTATAAGAATATCGATCGATACACTTCTCACGGCATCGATCGATCTCCAATGGGAATATTGATCGATGCGGCTAGTCAAGCGTTATGCGCGAGTTAATTATACTCACTATGGACCCTCTAGATCAAACTCTTGCTATATTTCTAGCAAATTCCTAGCTTAATCAGGATGTATTCAAGACTAGTAGAATTATCTTAGGATGCTTAAACAACCTAACAATCCTAGATTCACGTTTCTAGTTAGCAAGTCTAGAACATAAGCATTAGGAACATCCTATTAATGAATACCACAACAAGCGATCTTATAGTTGGGGCTAATCCCACTAACCTATTTAAACCCTAATTCTAACAAGTGAATTACTCAGAATAGCTAAGAAAATCATAACACAAGCAAAGTAATAAATTTGCATAATTATAGATAGATAGAAGACAGTGGAGTTCTAATCACAAATCTCTCTGATGATCTTCTCTCCCAGACTATAAATCCTAAAAACCTTTTGTTGTGAAAAGAATACAAAAAGGCTCTCCCTGCCTCTAACACTTTGGCAGAGTATATAAATTTAGGTTAAAACTCGTTAGGGGTAAAATCATATTTTGGTGAAGTTTGGACTTCATGTAGGCTGTCTCGCGAATTGGTCTTCCGTGCTTCGGCATCTATCAGTTATGCAGAGTGAATATCGATCGACGTGAATCACTCCGTTTTGACCTCGTTGTCTTGGTCGATTCTGAAATTGAGTGGTTTCTCCAATTCTCTCTAAAATGCTCCAAAAATATACTTTTCTTCCAAAATACTTCTGAACCTATAAATATGCTTAAAAGCTTTTATATAAATATACAAATCTACCATGACTAAAAGTGGGTCAAAATCATGGTATATCAAAGATGCATATAAACTTCATCTTCAAGATCCATTTGCCACAGATCCGGTTCAAGATTGGATGCAGTGGAAAGCACAATCCAAATTGTATGAAGCTTAGCCACTGGAGCAAAAGTATCCAATTAATCTTCTCCATAAGTTTGAGTAAAGTCTCTGGCAACCCATCTTGTTTTGCATCTGTTAATTTTCCCATTGTTCAGGTACTTTATGATGAAGATCAATCTACTTGTAACAACTTTCTTTCCTTTTGGCAATTCTGATTCATACCAAGTATCATTTCTGATTATTGCTCAACTTCATCACACAAAGAGTCTCTCCACTTCTAATGCTCTGTTGCTTCCTCATAGGACCTTGGGATATACTCCTGATCAAGTTTACCAATGAAGACAAGATGCGCTTGAGGGTAGTGAGCCAACAAACAAGTTGCTTTTTTTTTTTTTGAAGGAATGCTAAATTTTATTCATCAAAAAGCCTTTGTAGAACAAGTGCATACATTCTTAGTGAAAAAAACAACAATACTACTCAGCCACCCTTACAACTCATAATAATGAAAATACTAAATCTTTATATCTTCTTGTGAGAAACCAAAATTGGAGAATCCCCTCAAACCTTCTCCTCTTTTTATCACTTCTTATCAAACTGAGCTTCTTCTTGATCCCTTTATCAGTAATCTTCTGTGGAATGGATACAGCCATAATTTGCTCCCCATGCTTGACTCTGTTACACTCTCTCCAAATGCCATACACTGCAGCTTGAAATGCATATCTCAAACATAATAATTTCTAACAATCCATTGTACAATCGGAGAACAACCTCACAATAGAATGCCAAGAGTTAGAGTAGAAATTACACATGATACCTTTGATGAGATGTGCTTATAACTAAGAGGAATAGAAACATTCAAAAAACAGGTGGTTCCGAGATTCAGAAGCATTCTTACAAAGCACACAAGTGATGTCACTACCCATACTCCATTTTCAAACTCTATCCATGGTGGAGAGACGATCCAACATAGCTAACCAAGTAATAAAAGCAAACTTTGGGGGTAGCCATAGAGAACCAAGTACCTTTTTCCCATGGACAAAGAGAGTGAGATTCTTGGATTTGCATCCAGGTTTCTGATGTACAAAAAGAGGATTTAAACCCTGATTTTCCTTGCCATTTCGTAACATCCTCAGCCTCAACACAAATCCTCAACTTAATTTTTCCCAACTCTACCACAATCTCATTTAGAATCTCCATGTGATGCTTCTTCCTTCTACCAATACACAGAATGGCGTCCTGGATAGTAGCATCTCTCGCATTACCCAAATCAATAATGCCTCTATCACCCAGTAAATCAATTAGAACCCCCTTCTCCGACCAGTTATCATACCAAAAGGAGATATGACGACCATTCACAACTTCTTTTTTGGAAAAAAACTTCGCAATCTCTCTCAGCTTCAGTAGCTTTCTCCACATCCAAGAACCAGCTTGAGTATTCACTGTGGGAACCGAAATCCACCTACTGTCAATAAATCGTAAAAAAGGAAACTTCGGGAAAACCCTAAGTTTCCAGAGGAACCGGCTACCTGCAGAACCGCACAACGAAGATTAAGAAAACGATAAACTTAGAATTTTAAAAGAATAAACGAAATTGAGAGCAAAGAGGTTCTTATTCCGAATCTGCGTAAGAACTGGTACCAAAAGAGCAGCCGAAAACTTAAGAACGAAAAACCCTAATTGAGACGCAGCTCGCTAACAGAAAACGGAAATATTCCTAAATGCTAATTTTGGTGGTGAGAGCTCTGAAAATCGTGTCCCAGCTTCTGCCCTATGCCTCCTCCTTATATACTCCTCCTTAGGCGGTTTTAGTCTTTCCATTTTGCTCAAAACCGAATATTTCGGGAATTTCCATATCTGTCGATCCTTCCTTTTCTTCTGCGGAAATCTTCTATTTATCTTCAAACTTGCCTTTTATCTTCCGTCTGCGGGTAGACCGTCAAAATTTTATCGTATCTTTGGGTTTGATTTCGTTAAAATTGCGAGATGGGTTTTTATCGTGTTTTAGGACTTTTCGGGCCGTTTTACGATAAAAACCGTTTTACGACTTTAACGAGAACGTTTCCTGATCCGATTCCATTTTTTTACGATTCTCTCGACGTTTTTATTAAGAACGCGTTTTTTATAATCTTAACAAAGAATCTCGGATAAATCGTATAGTTTAGGCGATGTTCGGTCTTTTGCTTAACCGTTACCGTTTTATACGATTTCTTCGAGTTCTTTTCGGGAAAATGGAGTTTTACGGTTTTTATCGTAGAATTCAAACGATAAGTCGGATCGAGACGAAACGAGAGACATTTTGGCCGTGGTTCAGAATGTGACCGTGTCGAAGGATGTAAGGTTCGAATCGGGGCCGCCAGAGATCCGGGAGATCTGTAGTTCGCCTGCTGGCGAACTAGCCGAGGATGTCCTAGTTCGCCTGATGGCGAACTAGCCGTGGAGTGCCTAGTTCGCCTGCTGGCGAACTAAGCCAAGCTGGCTTAGTTCTCCAGCAGGCGAACTAGTCCGGGACCGTCTAGTTTGCCTGCTCGCGAACTAGTTGATGAGCCTCTAGTTCGCCTGCTGGCGAACTAAGCCAGCCTGGCTTAGTTCGCCAGCAGGCGAACTAGTTGCGACTAATTCGCGCTTCGTGGCTGTTTCGGTTTTTCGCGGTTTTGTAAAACGATTTCTCGAGTTTTATAAAACGGTCTTCGAGTTTTACAAAACGATCTTCGAGTTTTATAAAACGGCTTCTCGAGTTTTATAAAACGATCTTCGAGTTTTATAAAACGGCTTCTCGAGTTTTATAAAACAATCTTCGAGTTTTATAAAACGGCTTATCCTATTTTATAAAACGATCTTCGAGTTTTATAAAACGGCTTCTCGAATTTTATAAAACGATCTTCGAGTTTTTTAAAACGGCTTCTCGGGTTTTATAAAATGATCTTCGAGTTTTATAAAACAATCTTCGAGTTTTATAAAACGGCTTCTCGAGTTTTATAAAACGGCTTCTCGAGTTTTATAAATCGGCTTCTCGGGTTTTATAAAACTATTCCTTTTGTATTTTTGCGGGGAATTCCGGCTATTAATTCCGTCGTACCGATTTTGACCCCAACAGTTAGCCCCCAGCTCGTAAGAATCGTGTGGTTCTTGCGAGTGGATTGAGCCTGTTTGGCGAGTTTTGTAGAATTAGGTGGAACTTTAATGGCCAAAAGTCCAAGAGTGAATAGTAAAACTCTTCCCTATAAGTATATGGAATGAGTCTCTCAAATTATTCACTCATTTTCCATAATTTGTCTAAGTCTCAAGAAGGTCTCTCTCTACTTCTTCCTTTGGATCCCTTCTCGTCCGATATGTCTTCCGAGTCGAGAGTTTCTGATCATGCTCATGCATCTATCTTTGATTCGAGCGACCTTGATACCTCGGGTGATTGTCCTCTTCCCAACCCGATCTTTCAACGTTCTTTCTCGACCGAGGAGAAGTTTTCGGAATATTGTTTGGCCTTGAAGGCCGCGAAGGTGCCGCCTTCGAGTTTTTGGGTTCCGAAGAAGGATAAACCTCGGAGGAGGGCAGCTGGTCCTAGTGCGAGCACTGCCAGTTCCCTCAGAGATATGAGGAATCTCCGTGAAATTCCTGAGTCAGTTCAGTTTTGCCTTCCCGTCCCAGGCTAGGATGTCGAGAATCCGCCCTCGGGTTATTTTTCATGCTACGAAGCCTTTCTGTTGAACTGTCAGCTATGGTTCCCTATTCCTCGAGCCATTGTCGAGTTCTTGGATAGGTTTAGTATACCGTTCGGCCAACTACGTCTCGGCGGGTTACAACACCTTGTCGGGATTTTGGTGTTAGGCTATGAGCGCGGGATGTCCCTTAATGCGGACTACCTTTCGGCTATGTTGACATTCAAGGGAAGAAATGACGGCTTTTATTTAGCTCCTCGGCGGGACATGACGGTCTTTGGCTGATTTGCCTCGAATGAGCATGGTCGGATTGAGCGATTCTTCTACGTCAAAATCGACTGCGCGTCCGTGGAAGAGGGCTGCATTCCCTTGTTCAGGACCGCGTGGGCGACCACCGGTATTCTATTGATATGATATCCATATCCGTATGTGTATAGGTTTTAACTTTTCTCGCTTGTCTCACAGTGCCTAACTTCCACAGGCCGATGCTCGAGGATTTCCCTGAGGTCATTAATCTTCTTCGTGGCGGCCCGCTTCATTGGGGATACTTTTCTCCGAAAAGGGTTCGTCGCGCCGTTTCCTATTATCTATCCGGTTTTTCTCGCGATAGCCATACTGAGTTCGAGGAGGGTGATGATGCGGAGGAGAGGGAGAGATCTAGATCTCCGCAAGACAGAGAAGTTCCGATTGGTCATGGTCAAGCGTTTGATGGTGATATCAATATCGAGGATCTTATTGATTTTTCGGCCTCCGAATTTGACCCGACCGAGACGCCACCCCGAGGCCCGGCCGACACGCCGTTTGCGAAGGCATCGAGGCTTTTCAACAAGGTTCGACTATTCTTTGGTCACTACGTATATATGTCATTATTATTTTTTATATAGGATGATTTTTCCGTTTTACAGGGTCTTCGCGTTATGAGCGAAGCGGTGAGTGCGAACAGCACGGAGCTTCGCAGAGCCGAATCTAGGGCTGCAGCGGCGGAGGCAGAGGCTGTTCGTATCAGAGAGGAGATCGATGCCAGTTTCTCTCGCGCCCAGGATTTAGCCGTAAGGGAAGCTACTCGTGTGAGAGAGGAGTACGAAGCGGAATCTCGTCGAAGCTTAGAACTTTCCGAGGTGATGGTTCGCCGTACTCGTAGAGCGGGAAAGAGAGAGGTTTTTGCGGAGTTCATGGCTCGCCGTGAGCGGTTCGTACCTCTTTATGCGGAATTTGAAGATGCACAAAGGGCGAATGGCGATTTCCGCGAGTGCCGGGGGTTTGCATCTCACCCAAAAGTCAGACTATTCATATGAGGTTGAGGTTGCGAAGCAGACAGCGCGTCTGGCTAAGAGAGAGAAGAAGAAGAACGAGTTCGTCAATCCCGGGAAGCGTATGTGGGATCAGTGGAGTCCCATTGTGGTGTCGCCGGATTCAGTCGAAGTTGGACCTGGGATATCGGACGTGGATGGTGAAGTCGATCAGTCTGCGTTTGATGACTTCAATGTGTGATGTTATTAGTTTTTCGATTTTGTTGTTGTTTTTCCGGGACTGGCCGTTGGTGGCTTTGAATCCCTACCGCTGGGCGGTATATACTTGAATGCTTTTAATAAGAAAATATTTTCTAAGTATGAAATTCGTATTTTGTGTTAGATGTAGAGGGAAGAATACGAGTTGTCATCTCGTATCTAACTCTTTGGTGTAAATCGTCCGATTCGTTAACTCGGGAGATTTCTATTTTCGCGAGTGTTTAGATGTGGGCGAAGAGACATGCCTTTAGGATCTCAATTCATGCCTTGAGACGTTAGCGACCAGTGTGCTGGATTTAGGGCAAGACCTAGGTTTACTTTCGGATTGGGGCTGTGCGATGACTAGTCGGCTTTCGTTTTGCTCTTTGCAATTTTAACCTGACTCCATACCGATTTAGAATCCGCGATAGATTCTCGGCTTACATGATTCGTATGGTTGGAATCGAGCATCTCACCGGGAACAATTTCTAAGTTTCCCGGAAGTGCTGACCAAAAATTTGGATTTCTTTTATAGCGTGCTATTTTATCCTAGTCGGATGTATGCGGACCAATAGGTCGATGCGTTTTTTTAGGATGGCTAGCATGCTCGACGGGGCCAATCGCCGAGCGTCATGTTTTTATAGTCGCGGACGGACTTGGGGAAATATTTTTCTTTGAGAGTTCAGGCGACGTCTCGCCATTTTTTTCCGAAAATATTTTGATATGTAAGTTTAAAAAAAATGATTAAATAGTTGTTACTGCGGAAGCGATTTTCCGGATTTGCGTTTTTGATAGTAGCGGAGATATTCTAACTCTGTCTTTATTAAAAATTTCGAAAATTTTTCGATTACAAAGCTAAAAGAAAATTTGTAAAAAACAATTTGGGAGTATACGAATACTCGTATACTCACCCACTCCCCCCCCCCCCCCCGTTTTTGAAAGGGGGATAGCTGAACTCGTCTTTAGGCGAGCTGCCTACGTATTCCTTTCGGAAATCAAGCCATCTCGTAGTTCTGATTGTTTGCGCGAGTGTGCTTACTCGTCTGTTGCAGACTTCTCGATCGCTTCAGTTGCAGGATCGATGTCTTTGTCCGGAATTGTCTCCTCCGGCCGGGTGGAAGTGATGGGTGCGAAAACTTCTGGTTTCTCGGCCGGGTGGAAGTGATGGGTGCGGAAACTTCTGGTTTCTCGGCCATTGCTTGCTTTGGGTCGTCTTCTGCGGGCGGTGGCGTGAACTTTGCCGTTTTGGTTTCACGATTGCTACTGCCAATTGCCTCAGCTTATGTTCGGCCAGGAAGCAGGATCGCGATTGTCTTTGGCATCCCCAAATTGCTGCGACTCCCGTAGGTGTTGGGAAGATGATGCCTAAGTGATATTGTGACAGAACCGCCTTCATGGAATTTATCCAAGGCGTTCCCATAATCACGTTGTAGATAGCCGGGAAATCGACTACCGCGAAGTTAACGATTTTCGTCACTTCTTTTGCGGCGACCGGTAATCAGATCGATCCCAGGGTCATCAACGTCTCGCCAGAGAAACTAGTCAACGGTTTTGGAATGAGCTCGACTTCCGAGAGGTTTATTCCCATGCGTGCTAGCGTGTTGCGGAAGATTACGTTGACAGTACTTCCAGTATCGACCAAGATCCGAGCGACTTCTAAATCGCTTATCACTAAGTCGATGACAAGAGGATCAGCATGAGGTTGGTCGATTCCGCCCATTTCAGCGTCGTCGAATGAGATTACTCCTTTCAGAGAGTCATCCGTCGTTACCTTCCAACTCGAGCCGGTTTCGGCTTTGCGTTGGTAGGATTTGATAGACGAGACGGTGTCGTTGTAGTATTGCGATTCACCGATAATCATGTTGATTTTTCGGCGGTTAGCGTCGTTACCCTTCTCGTCTTGTCTACGTCCGCGTTTTTCGCCAGACTGGTTTCCCTGAGGCGGAGTTTCTGCTCGCGCGTTCCTGTCATTCTTCGGAAGGCGATCCGAATCGCGGATGAGGTCCTTGACACTGGATATCTCGGAAAGTTCTCCCGCGACCAATTTTGCGGCAAGTCTGGCGCCGAGAACTTTGCAGTTCACGGTGGAATGCCCGCGGGTTTGGTGGAGGTCGCAGAAGGAATTCTCGTCGTAATTCGAATTTCTCGTCTATGTGTTACCCGTAGTTCGCCCTTGCTCTGAACCGGAGTTGATGGCGTAGTTATGCGCCCCTTGGAGATCCTGTCCCTCGTGATGGACGAATTTGTCGTTAGGAGAGTTCCTCTTTTTCTGCTTCTGCTCGAACGCGTTATCCTTCGCGGATGTTTTCGACGGCTTGTGCTTCTCGGACAGGATTTTAGTCTCCTCTTCGATGGTTATAAAGTCAGTGGGCTTATGGAGCGCATCCTGGATCGTCCGCGGTTTCTCGAGAGTTATCCACTTGCGGAATTTCGATTTATACCAGAGCGATTTCCTTAACGCGTCGATGGCGGCTTTGTCGCTAATCCCGCTTACCCTAGCCATGACGAGTTTGAACCTACTCATGAAATTGCGGAGAGATTCGTCCTCCTTCTGCACCAAGCTCCAGAGGTCGGCGTCGGAGGTTTCCGGGTTAATGAACATCGAGTACTGCTTCAAGAATTCCGAAGCCAGTCGACGGAAAATTCCGATCGAATTTCGCCTAAGTTTGGCGAACCATTCGAGCGCTGCTCCTTCTAGGTTTTCGACGAAGAGGCGGCAGTAGCCTGCGTCTTTATCGTGGTCCTTGAGCTTGGCTCGTCCCATGGTGATCTGGAATGCTTGTAGGTGCGCTTTGGGATCGGACGTCCCGTCGTAAGTCGGCACGTTAAGTTTTCCGAGATCGGGCAGTTTGATCTTGGTGATGCGGGCCGTGAAGGGCGTCTTCCGAGATTCGTACAGTAGCCGATTGATTTCAGGTGCGGCGCTGGTAGCGTGGTGAATCTGAGATTTCACCGCTTTTACCGCTGCGGCCGTTTTGGTGATATATTCGCGGAGGTCGCGAATCTCGGTCAGACTGCCAGCAGTTTTTCGACCTTGTCGGCGTTTGCTGCGAGTGACTGGAGATCGCTCCTTGGCGGTTTTTGCGTATCGCGCGAAGTCGAGTTCCCCCTCGTCTCCAGTAAAAGAACGTTCAGGAGAAGACTCCGGCAGAGGAATTCGAGTCTTTCTTCTACTAGGATGGACGTCAGTGTCTTCGTCCGATGAATCGGCCTGGTCGCTTGTCTCCAGGTTAACCCTTTCGATGCCGTCGCCCTTGGTCTCCTGTTCGTGAGTAAAAGGTTTCTCCGATTCGTTCAGCGTCGCGTCAGGATTGTCTTTTCCGGAATCCTTTTCCGGTAAGTTACCCAGCTCGGTTCTGGGATGATCCGTAGGAGCGCCAAAGTCGAGCCTCCTTCCGCGGATTTTAGTAGTTCCGCGGGGGCGATTTGCTCGGGTTTTCGCGGTAAGGGTTTCTACCCGTTTCGCGAGCGAACCAATGAGCTTTTCCTGCTCTTCCGATTTTTTGTTAAACTCGGAAAGCATCTTTTCGAGGGTGTCGGCGTTAGCATTTCTAGCGTTGGCCGCAGACCCACCTTGTGGTGGTGTTGTTTCAATGTTATCGCGTTCGTTGCAAGTTTGGTTGTCACCAGTCATCGTTTCTTCGTTGGACATGTTGTGGCTTCGGTGTAAGATAGATCCGACCTCCCCCCTCCTTCTAGCGCCAAACTGTGGGAACCGAATTCCACCTACTGTCAATAAATCGTAAAAAAGGAAACTTCGGGAAAAACCTAAGTTTCCAGAGGAACCGGCTATCTGCAGAACCACACAACAAAGATTAAGAAAACGATAAACTTAGAATTTTAAAAGAATAAACGAAATTGAGAGCAAAGAGTTTCTTATTCCGAATCTGCGTAAGAACTGGTACAAAAAGAGCAGCCGAAAACTTAAGAACGGAAAACCCTAATTGAGACGCAGCTCGCTAACAGAAAACGGAAATATTCCTAAATGCTATTTTGGTGGTGAGAGCTCTGAAAATCGTGTCCCAGCTTCTGCCCTATGCCTCCTCCTTATATACTCCTCCTTAGGCGTTTTAGTCTTTCCATTTTGCTCGAAACCGAATATTTCGGGAACTTTCCATATCTATCGATCCTTCCTTTTCTTCTGCGGAAATCTTCTATTTATCTTCAAACTTGCCTTTTATCTTCCGTCTGCAGGTAGACCGTCAAAATGTTATTGTATCTTTGGGTTTGATTTCGTTAACATCGCGAGATGGGTTTTTATCGTGTTTTAGGACCATTCGGGCCGTTTTACGATAAAAACCGTTTTACGACTTTAACGAGAATGTTTCCTGATCCGATTCCGTTTTTCTACGATTCTCTCGACGTTTATTTTTTATAATCTTAACAAAGAATCTCGGATAAATCGTATAGTTTAGGCGATGTTCGGTGTTTTGCTTAACCGTTACCGTTTTATACGATTTCTTCGAGTTCTTTTCGGGAAAACGGAGTTTTACGGTTTTTATCGTAGAATTCAAACGATAAGTCGGATCGAGACGAAACGAGAGACATTTTGGCAGTGGTTCAGAATGTGACCGTGTCAAAGGTTGTAAGGTTCAAATCGGGGCCGCGGGAGATCCAGGAGATCTCTAGTTCTCCTGCTGGCGAACTAAGTCGGGCCAGCTTAGTTCGCCAGAAGGCGAACTAGCCGAGGAGGTCCTAGTTCGCCTGCTGGCGAACTAGTCCGGGACCGTCTAGTTCGCCTGCTGGCGAACTAAGCCAGCTTGGCTTAGTTCGCCAGCAGGCGAACTAGTTGATGAGCATCTAGTTCGCCTGCTGGCGAACTAAGCTAGCCTGGCTTAGTTCGCCAGCAGGCGAACTAGTTGCGACTAGTTCGCGCTTCGTGGCTGTTTCGGTTTTTCGCGGTTTCGTAAAACGATTTCTCGAGTTTTATAAAACGGTCTTCGAGTTTTACAAAACGATCTTCGATTTTTATAAAACGGTCTTCGAGTTTTATAAAACGGCTTCTCGAGTTTTATAAAACGATCTTCGAGTTTTATAAACGGCTTCTCGAGTTTTATAAAACAATCTTCAAGTTTTATAAAACGGCTTCTCGTGTTTTATAAAACGATCTTCGAGTTTTATAAAACGGATTCTCGAGTTTTATAAAACGGCTTCTCGAGTTTTAGAAAACGATCTTCGAGTTTTATAAAACGGCTTCTCGAGTTTTATAAAACGATCTTCGAGTTTTATAAAACGGCTTCTCGAGTTTTATAAAACAATCTTCGAGTTTTATAAAACGGCTTCTCGAGTTTTATAAAACAGCTTCTCGGGTTTTATAAAACTATTCCTTTTGTATTTTTGCGGGGAATTTTGGCTACTGATTCCGTCGTACCGATTTTGACCCCAACATTCACTTTAACCTCCCAAAAACTTTTTTTTTTTTAAGAGATTACCTTTGATCCATTTACCCCAAAGATAATCTTCTGAAATCATCCTCCAGATTAGCTTTAGACCAGACACCTTGTTAACTTCTTTTAGGGCTCTTATACCCAAACCCCCATCTTCCTTAAGCTTGCATACATTTTTCCAAGCAACCTTAACACCAGAGGTTTTAAGAACTGGTCCAGACCAAATAAAAGCAGTACAAAGTTGTTCTACTACTTTCATGCATTTACTCGGTAATCTGAACACCGCTGCCCAAAAATTAACAATGCTCATAAGGACCAACTTAACCAGCTGTAGTCTACTCGCATAGGAAAGAAATCTGCAGGTCCAAGAACATATCTTGTTCCTAACTTTTTCCACCAAAGGCAAGTAGTCCTGATTTCTCATTGCTTTGGTCATGAGCGGTAGCCCCAGATATCGAACATGAAGAGTACCTTCAGCAAAAGGGAAGTTCACCAAAATACTTCTGACGGCCATAGAAACACCGGCCATATACAAAGTAGATTTCTCAATGCTAATACTTAAACCCGACTACTTAGCAAAGTCATCAAACACATTAAGCATACCTTCAACAAACTTCTTAGAACCTTCCACAAACACCATCAAGTCATCAGCAAAACATAGGTGAGTGAGAGAGAGAACCTTACACCGTGGATGGAATCTAAACCTCTTCTCTTTCACTGCCTTATCAATCTTGTGTGAAAGTACATTCATACAAAGAAGAAAAAGGTATGGAGAGAGAGAACAACCCTGCTTCAAACCTCTTTTACTTTGAAAATACCCAGCAAGCTCACCATTAACTTGGACTGAGAAGGAAGGCGTAGTGATACACAACTTAATTCAATAAATGAATTTTTCTGGAACTCATATTGCCTCCAAACTCTGAAGAGCAAACTCCCATTGCACAGAATCAAAAGCATTCGAGATGTTAATCTTCATCAAGCATCTAGGAGAGATAGTATCCTTATGATAGTCCTTGACTAACTCCGAAGCTAAAAGAACATTCTCCAAAAGGAGTCTTCCTTTGATAAAAGCAGATTGATTCTCTGAAACAATTCTTGGAAGAAGAAGCTTTAGCCTATTAGCAATAATCTTTGGCACCACCTTATATAAGACACTGCAACACGCAATGGGTATAAAATCTCTCATCTCCATTGAGTCAGTCTTCTTAGGAACTAATGCCAAGATTGTTGAATTGACCCATTTAGGAAGGAACCCATATCGGAACACTGATTGAATCACAACAGTGAAATCATGACCAATGATGGGCCAAGTGGTCTTGAAAAACTCGCTAGGAAACCCATCAGGTCCCGGAGATTTATTGGGAGGCATAGCAAATATGACCTTTCGAATCTCTTCCCCTGTAACATCTGCTTCAAGCATACTACAGTCCTCCAAAGTACATCTAAATTCCAGAAGTTCCTTAAGTTCATCAACAGAAGTACCCGAGTAGCTATCTGGGATCTGATTTATAAGCTCAGAGAAGAGACACTCCGCTTCCACTTTAATCTCCGACTATTTAGTAACAATAATACCATTCTTGCATCTTATTTCTCGAATAAAATTTTGCGCCCGCCGAGTTCTAATAGCATTAGGAAAGGTCTTATTGTTCTGATCACCCACCTCAAGCCAGTGTAGCTTAGCTCTCTGTTTCAGAAAATCCTCTTCAAGATTCGCAATATGAAGCCAACGCTCATAAGCCTCATCCTCTTGCTGAATAGAATGACCACTAGGATTTGATAAGGTTTTCTTCTACTTTTCACAAAGAATGCCATGAGCTTCTTTAGTTTTCTTAGTAAGATTTCCAAGCTTCTCCCTACCTATTTCTCTTATCAACGGTTTCAAATTCTTCAACTTCTTTGAAAACTGAAACATAGTAGAAGTAGAATGGTAGAGGCTTTGCGTTGAGTCCCAATATTTCTTCATCATTGGGAGAAAGCTCTCCATTTTCCAATAGCATTGACATACTTAAAAGGTCTTTTCATCTTCTCACAAACTGGTAAAATATTGAACTTGCATCTCAAAATGATCGGAACAACCACCAGCTTCAAAGACTGAATAAGCAGTCGAGAATCTCTGTAAAGCTCCCTCATTTATTAATACTCTATCAAGCTTTTTGCAAATAATCCATTCCTCTCTCTTATTACACCATGTGAAAAGAGGCCCTTGGTAACTCATATCATAGAAGTTGTGAAGTACCATTCTCTGAAAATCTTTCATACCTCTTGGAAGATTACCCCAAGTTTAAGAAACCTGAACTCTCTTCAGCATCTAGTATCTCATTGAAATCGCCTACTACAATCCAAGCTTTGTCGTGAAACATAGGAGAGTCATTGTGATGACAAAGATCCTCCCAAAGCTTCTGCCTTCCTTTAGTAAGATTACTTGCATATATACATGTATAGAAGAATTCCTCCTGATCCTTCAACCCAATCGAACAAGTAATTAGTTGACCAGATTTGAACACCAGAGTCATATGAATCGTATCTCTCCACACTAACCAGATTCTACCACCCTGACTATGCTCATAATTTGTTATAGATGACCACCCTCTGAACACATTATTCATAGTCCCTTCAGCCTTACTTTCTTTTACTCTAGTTTCCAATATATTTCCAAACATCATGTCATCTGTTCTTACCCATTCTTCTACCATGGAATGCTTCAAACATTTGTTAAAACCACGCACATTCCAGAAGAAACTCGACATATATTAATGTTTTTGTCGAGAAGGCCTAGTGCTCTTCCCTGGATTTACATTCGGAGCCTTAGCCCTTCGACCTCTCTTTCCCGCTTTAACCTCCTCTTGAACTTGTTGATCCAACAAATGATCCTCCAAGATCTCATCCTCCAGAGGCTCTATCTCCTCAATGACATCATCCCCAGCAACTAGATTATCTTTAAAGCCTACAATTTCCTTAACCTCATGTAAACACTCACCCTCTTCCACTTCATCCAACTAAGGACTGAGTATTTAGATTCCGAAATCTCAACACCACAACCCTTTTGAACAAAAGCAGGTGATGATCTTCCAGATTTCAGAATTGACCGAGACCATTCATTAGCTTCAGATCCCCCATGATCCTCAAGAGTCTCTTGTAAAGAAACTTTGATATCCTTCACATTTTCCCCCTTTTCAATGCTCCCACTACTGCATTCACCTTCAATACTCTTATTTTCCTTAACAAAACTCACCAGCTTAGTTTCATTACCTCCACTATCCTCCGAAACATAAGGAGTTTGTGCTAACTTCTTTCCTTTACCTATATACACCTTTTCTCCATGACCCCATTTGTCACAGAACTTACATCTAGCCGGTAACCAAGGATAATAGAAATCAGCAGTGAACTTCTTCCCATCTCTAGTGAAAGTGATCTCTTTTGGCAAAATCTTAGAGACATCCACATTCACAAAACACTTTCACTTCCTTAAGATTTGTACAAGCCAGAGTTTCCGGATGGAGCTTAACTGGAAAACCCACAGCACTCGTGATGACACTAATCCCTCACAAGAGTACATATGGAGTGAGACTTTCTCCAAATGCACCCACATAGGAATCGCTTCCTCCTCCTTCTCCTCATCCTCTACACTAGGAGACCATTTAGATACAAGCATTGGTACCTCCACAATGTTCCACATACCACGCCTGAGGATGTTCTCTCTAGCCTTCAAATTAGATACCTTGATCCTCAGTGTAGTAGTGTTAACTTCATACACTTCCACCTTTGTCAAGAGATCACCATATTTACATATCTTGTTCAGAACCATATGGACTTTTGCCACATGAGGAGCCAGATCCAGAAAATTTCCCACAATAAAATCATCCCACAGAGGAGTAAAGTTTACCAGAATCTCATCAGGCATCTCTACCGTGTGAACACCCTCCTTGCTCGAAACCTCCACATTGTACTTCCTCATCTTTTTCTTATCTTCTGCAACCGATACCCAAGTCGAACCCTTAGTTTTCAAATCCCCAATCTGATCTGAGTCATTCTTCTCCACAATACGTTCAATAGCATCTTTGTTTACCATAACATCTCCCAAGGATCTGTTAAATCCGGCGGAATAGCCGGATTCATCTCACAAAATCACCGTCAAAAGTTGCCAAGAAAATCCCCAAAATAATCGCCTATCAAAACGCTGCGTTTCGCTTTTATCTGAACTTGTAATGGTGAACTTACAAACAAGTTGCTTCACCATAGTACTTCTCCTTAATGGTTGAACTTGTAATGGTGAAGTTACAAACAAGTTGCTTCTCTATAGTACTTCTCTTTATCAAATAGTTTCAGGTTTCCTACTCCTTTATTTGGTATTCTATCACCATTTGAAATGATTACATTTCCAACAGTAGGTTCAATATTCTTTATTAATCTAGTGTCATGATATCTCATGTTTTTATAGGTTTTTAGTATCCCATTTTGATTCATTTTTAGTATCCCATTGCATAATTTCATATAACAGGGTTTAAAGTGTACATTTGGAAGTTTGAGGGGAAATTGCAAGGTTATCAATGCAATTATGAAGTTTTGGGATAAAAATGAGCGCAATATAAAGGTCAGGGACTATTCGGCAATTATGGGAAGGGCCAGATCGCACAATTGAAAGAACCAGGGTTGAGTCGCTGGGTCTTTTTGCACTTTGCAAAAGTCTTGGGGCCAAAGTGAGAAGATCCGAAACCTTGAGGACCTATTGTGCAAATATGAGAAAATTCACCATTGGAGCTCACGAGCTTCTCGTGGCTGCAAAATCGCGACGATTCCGGCGAATCAGAGCTAAGCACGGCGAGGAAATGAGCATGATGGAGAAGCTTGATTTGGGGCAGATGCTATTGTGTTGATTACTCACGAACTCGACCGTGGGTTGGAGCTCGACACCACGGCAGAGACAGCGAGGATGAGCACCGGTGAGCTAACGACGAGGGCTGGAGCTTGACGGAGATGCTCGTGGACTTGATGGCTTCGACTCAATCTCGGTTTGAAGCGCGAGGAAGCTTGGTCGCGGTGAAGCTTCGCAGTGGTAAGGGCTGATTCCGACGACAACGGAGATGGCGTGAAGACAGAGGAGAGCTTGGGCTTGGTGGTGATGCGTCTAGAGCAGTCATGGTTCACATCAAGAAACCAAGAAGAAGAATTGAAGCTCAAGATCATAAAGGTTCATAGCGACTTGGTGTAGCGGGAGAGACACATCTCTAGGAACAAGACCGTGAGCCATAGCGACTCAGCATAGTGGGACGAGTTGGTCGCTTCAGAG
This sequence comes from Eruca vesicaria subsp. sativa, assembly GCA_932364175.1. Lineage (NCBI taxonomy): Eukaryota > Viridiplantae > Streptophyta > Magnoliopsida > Brassicales > Brassicaceae > Eruca > Eruca vesicaria. The sequence goes on along the minus strand of CAKOAT010682931.1, from coordinate 85,458 downwards.
AAGATGTGACTCAATATTAAAACATTGACCGGTTTAGTCCGGTTTTGACCCGGTTTAATTCATCTGGACCAGGACGAGTGTAGACCTCTTATAAATAGTTTAGCTTCCAAAAACCCTAAAGTATCTCATTTTCTCTTAAGAACTTGCCTCTCATTGTAAAAGCTTGAATCTTTCATCATTTTAAGGAAGTAATTCATATTATATATTGTTTCTCATTGTCATTAACATGATTAGCCTTGAATCCACCATGGGTCTAAGGTTTCTCATGGAGATTAGAGAGTAGACACATTTTGGATTAATGGGTTAAGGTAGATTAGGGTGATTAAGTGTAGATCTAGGGTGTTTTATTGTAGATCCTTCTTATTACTTGCTTGTTGAGTGATCACAATGCTATTTTAGAGTTGGCCTCTCTAAGATAGATCTCTAGGCATTTCACGCCTGAGAGGTGTTCGATGAAATACTCTAACCAGCTCTTAAATGCTTTTAGCTTGCTTTGCCAAAGAGATTTGATGTCAAAGGTGCTAGGATTGCTATTAGACTTGTTCTCTATGATTGCTTTAATAATATTCAACCAAAGAGATTTGATGTTTGAGTTATTTTAGCAAATGAGCTTCAAGTGTTGTGTCTAGGCATAAGGTTGATAGATTGATTGAAAGTTTCCACTTTTATATTGAACCTTGATCACCCTATATCAATTATCCTTACCCATAGATCCATCCTTAGCATTTGATTGAGTTCTTGTACTTATTTCTTGATTGGATTTGAGATCACATTGTTTATATTTCTAGGATCTTATCTTGTTACAAATCATCCATCTTCTATTTTCTTAGATTAGGAGAGTTTGTGTATTCTTGGTGTATAAATCTCTAGTTCTCTGTGGGTTCGACAATCTTTTATAATACATTGATTTGCTCTGAGGATTAAAAACCCTTATCAAATTTGGCGCTGTTGCCGGGGAACTAAGTAGATTTATCATTAGGATTTCAAACTTTCTTGAGAATAAGCTTTATTTTCTTGAGCTTTGTTTTGCTTTGTATAGCTACTAACATTTTGTTCTAGATTTTGTTATTTGTAGAGATGGCTTCAAGGTACTTTGAGAAGCCACAAGAAGAGGATGAGACATTTGAAGATCACACTGAAGATCAGCCATATGTGAAGTCACCACCCTTTGATATACGCATACTCACACCAGACCAAAGAGTGGAGTTATATCAATTTAAGAGAATGAAAGAGTATTGGGGCAAGCCAATGAGACATCTAGCACAAATGGTCCGGATACACCTCATTAGGGATAGAGCAGAGTTTGAAGGAAGAGAAGTTACTCAAGATGAGTTTGAATCAGATTATGGTTGAAGTATTAATTTAAAATTATCCTTTCTATTTCCAAAACCAAGTTTGACAAATAAAAATATATACAAGTTTGAAGAAAGATATATAATTAACTATATACTTTTCTTCCAAATTCTTTCAAAAGTGAGTTAAAATTTCAAGTCAACACACAAAAGTAACCTATGCTTTCTTTGACTTTTTGTTGTCCTATTCACCCTAGAAGTTTTAGTTATTCACAAAAATGTCATTATTTTTTTGAAAATGATGCATTTACTTTACCATCCTCATCTTCACCAAATATTTACTACTTTTCCATTGACATCAATACCTCAACCACCATGAACTACCAAATTAAGAGTGTTAATGGCCTAAAAGTTTCAATTTTTTCTCATCCTTTCTCATTTTCTATTAACACAAACCACATATCGTACATTTCTCTCAAAATTCATCAAAAAAAAACTGAAGATTTTGATTACAAATTATCTAAGGTTCATAAGCTCGCGATTCTTGGTGATTAACAAGTAGGTTGCTGTTGTGGTGAAGTTCTGGGTGATTGGAGAAACCACACAACACTACAAGAAAACTAAGCCTTTACTAGGAAATTTTACTAGGAAAAATGTTCCTCGTAAAATTACTAGGTTCTTACTTCGGGTTTACGAGGAACTCAAATTTCCTCGTAAGATCCTCGTAAAATTACGAGAAAACGAGTTCCTCGTAAGACCGTAGTAATTTTACGAGGAGCTTACGAGGAAAAAGTACAGTTCCTCGTAAACCCGTAGTACTGCCTTTCCTCGTAAAGTCATAGTAAATGTTTACTACGAAATTAGGAGGAAAGGGTTTTGTTACTACGAAATTAGGAGGAACTGGATAGAAAATATCGAATTTAAATCAAAAACGTGTTTTGTACCTACTTTTCCTAGCAATTTCCTAATAAATGCTCAGATTCGAAAATTTCTATAAATACCACCTGATGTGATCCATTTGAAACACACCAAAAAAAAATCAGCTATAATCTTGATCAAACACAAAAAAATGTCCGGTCCGGGAAATATTTTCGAGTTGCGGCAGTGGATGTATTCACACAGAGATAATACAGGGAGGGTGACGAAAGATTTTCTAGAAGGGTTGGAGACGTTTATGAATCAAGCAGATTCTACACCACTCACGCAGGAAAGTGGTAAGATGTTCTGTCCTTGTCGGAAATGCTGCAATACCAAATTAGGCCCTCGTGAAAATGTTTGGAAGCATTTAATAAATAGAGGTTTCATGCCATATTATTATATTTGGTATCAACATGGAGAAGATGCTAGTTGTAGGAATGAAGGTAGCAGTAGTAATAGNGATTCTACACCACTCACGCAGGAAAGTGGTAAGATGTTCTGTCCTTGTCGGAAATGCTGCAATACCAAATTAGGCCCTCGTGAAAATGTTTGGAAGCATTTAATAAATAGAGGTTTCATGCCATATTATTATATTTGGTATCAACATGGAGAAGATGCTAGTTGTAGGAATGAAGGTAGCAGTAGTAATAGCAATTTTCTGGTTGAACCGGTTGATCGTTTGCGTAATGAAGGTAGCAGTAGTAATAGCTATCATCACCAAGAGGAACAAATGGTAGATTGTGATAGGGTTCATGATATGGTAGGTGATGCATTTGTAACTCATGATGATGATGAAGAACCTAACTTAGATGCAAAAAGGTTTTACGAAATGTTAGAAGCTGCAAATGAGCCAATTTACAGTGGTTGTAGAGAAGGTCTGTCTAAATTGTCGTTGGCTGCTAGAATAATGAGTATTAAAACCGATCACAATCTACCTGAAAATTGTATGGATGCATGGGCAGACTTGTTTAAAGAGTATTTGCCAGAAGATAATGTGTCTGCTGAATCTTATTATCAGATTCAGAAATTGGTATATAGTCTTGGGTTGCCCTCGTAGATGATAGACGTTTGCATCGACAACTGCATGATTTACTGGGGAGATGATGAGAAGTTAGAAGAATGTCGATTTTGTAAGAAGCCACGATTCAAACCGCAAGGTCGAGAGCGCAATAGGGTACCGTACCAAAGGATGTGGTACCTACCAATCACAGACAGATTGAAAAGATTGTACCAATCTAAGGAGACTGCTGGAGGGATGAGATGGCACGCCGATCATACTCAGACGGATGGAGAGATGACTCATCCATCAGATGCAAGAGCCTGGAAACATTTTAACATGTACATCCACATTTCGCTAGCAATAGCCGGAATGTGTATCTTGGATTATGCACTGATGGATTTAGTTCATTGGGAATGTCTGGGAGACAATATTCATTGTGGCCGGTCTTTCTTACACCGTGTAACCTGCCACCGGAGATGTGCATGCGACGAGAGTTTCTATTCATGAGCATATTAATACCTGGTCCAAAACATCCAAAAAGATTTCTCAACGTTTTTCTACAACCACTGATAAAAGAGTTGAAAGATTTGTGGTCAACAGGGGTGAGGACATATGATTGTTCAACGAAAAGAAACTTTACGATGCGAGCGATGCTTTTGTGGACCATAAGTGACTTTCCTGCATATAGTATGTTGTCTGGGTGGACTACACATGTGAGATTAGCTTTTCCATATTGTAATGGAATGACAGTTGAAGCATGGTAGGAAGACTAGTTGGTTCGATTGTCACCGTCGATTTCTTCCCATCCACCACCCATACCGAAGAAACAAGAAATTGTTCAGGCACTAAAGGGTTGTCAGAGACACTCCTCCTCCATATTTAACTGGAGAACAAATTGAAGCACAAATCGATTACTAGTGTGCTCTAGAAACAACTCCTCGTGGTGGGAATTGGCATGTTCCCAGTAATATGTCTGATTTTTATGGTGTTCAGCACAATTGGCACAAAAAGAGTATATTTTGGGAATTGCCATATTGGAAAGATCTTCTTTTGCGCCACAACCTCGATGTGATGCATATAGAGAAGAACTTTTTTGAGAACATCATGAACACTATATTGAACGTCCCAGGGAAGACGAAAGACAACGTAAAATCAAGGTTAGACTTACCCGATATCTGCTCAAGGAGTGAGCTACATATAAAAAGCAATGGGCAAGTTCCAGTTCCAATATTCAGTCTGTCATCAGATAAAAAGTCTGCGTTGTTCAACTGGGTTGCTTCAGAAGTGAAGTTCCCTGATGGGTATGTTTCAAATCTGCCAAGATGTGTTGAGAAAGGGCAAAAGTTCTCCGTGATGAAGAGCCATGATTGTCATGTCTTCATGCAACGACTACTTCCCTTTGCGTTTGCGGAGCTACTACCGACAAAAGTACATGAAGCACTTTCAGGTAATTAATTAATATAATACGATGATATGATTAATTTATTTCTGTATACATATATATATATACTAATGTGGATAATGTTTGTTTTTGTAAATATATAGGAATTGGAGCATTTTTTAGGGATCTGAGCACCCACACTCTTAAAGTGGAAGTCGTCCAACAACTTCATGAAAACATCCCTGTCTTAATCTGCAACTTGGAGAAAATATTTCCGTCGACTTTTTTCGACGTCATGGAACACCTAGTTGTCCACCTCCCATATGAGGCATTACTTCGTGGACCTGTGCATTATGGATGGATGTATCAGTATGAAAGGGCCATGAAAACTTTGAAAGGAAAATCCAAAAACCTAGCAAGAGTTGAAGGTTCTATTGTTGCGGGAAGTTTGACGGAAGAAACATCACATTTCACATCGTACTACTTTGCACCGAAAGTACGTACAAGGAAACGAGCTCCAAGAAGATATGATGATGGTGGTGTCGTGCCGACATATATGGAAGACGATGTTCCAGACATCTTTTGTCAAATTGGGCGATTGGGNTGTTGCGGGAAGTTTGACGGAAGAAACATCACATTTCACATCGTACTACTTTGCACCGAAAGTACGTACAAGGAAACGAGCTCCAAGAAGATATGATGATGGTGGTGTCGTGCCGACATATATGGAAGACGATGTTCCAGACATCTTTTGTCAAATTGGGCGATTGGGTGGGAAATTGAAAGAGGTTTGGTGGTCGAGTTATGAAGACGTCCATAGTTCACACCTTTATATTCTTCTTAATTGCGAGCATCCATTGATTGCTTATTTTGAAAGGTGAATATATAAACATACACACTTATATATATATACATATATTTTCAATATTAAATATATAACATAACATATATGATTTTACAGCCAATTTAAGACTCAAGTCGAGGAAGCAATACCTGGTATATCGACACCTAAGTTAGACAAAAGGAAAGATCAACACTTCTCAGTATCCCGCATGGTTTCGCGAATTACTTCAAGTTCCAGTTGCAAAGGTCACTACATCATCGATGTATTTCACCCGAGGCTATACTTTTCATACCTATGACTATGGTAGACACCGGGCGACAAGTAATTATGGAATATGTGTGAAAGGCGAAACAGATTTCTACGGGATCTTGCAGGAGATTTATGAAGTTCCATTCCCAAGTATGAGTTTGAAATGCGTTATCTTCAAGTGTGAGTGGTACGACCCCGTCGTCAACAGAGGTGTTCGGATTAACAAGAACGGTGTAGTTGACGTCAATGGTGGACGAAGGTACAACAAATTCTTTTTTGACATACGTACATATGCATGTTCTGAGAACTAATAATTTCTCCGTAAGGAAGTTGTGGTTTGGGGTTTGGGGTTTCGAGTTTAGGGATTTACAAACCCTTTCCTCGTAAAGTCCTAGTAATAGAAAACACGGGCATAGTTATTTCCTTGTAAGCATTACTAGGACTTTACGAGGAAAAAAACGCGGGCATAGCTATTTCCTCGTAAAGATGTTTCCTCGTAAAGTCCTAGTAATGTTATTTCTAGGACATTACTAGGACCTTACGAGGAAATAAAAACACGGGCATAGCTGTTTCCTCGTAAAGCCCTAGTAACATTACTAGGGCTTTACGAGGAAACAAAATTCCTTATATATACACGAGCAATCCGATTTCTCACTCATAGTAACCTCCTCTTCAAATTCTCTTAAGGTACTCTCTATTTCCTAGTTAGGTGATTAGATTAGGGAATTTAGATTAGGTGGTTAGATTAGGGAATTTAGATTAGGTGGTTAGTTTAGGAAATTTAGATTAGTTGGTTAGATTAGGAAATTTAGATTAGGTTAGTTTAACTGTTTTTAAAAATTATACGAGAATTAATGTTTTTTGTTTTTTAAATTTAGATGGTTAGAAAGATCAATGTTGCTGCTGCTCAGTCCAGGAGGCCTCTTGATCAGGGGATTCACTATGTAGATCTATTCGGGCCCGGTTCGTCTTCGTCAGCTCCTGGTGGTTCATCTTCGGGAGTTCCCGAGACTCAGGGAGGTTCTACGGCATCCCGGTCTCAGCAGCCACCTCCTCCTCCTCCACCGGTCGGGATTCATCCTGATTTGCAGGTGCCGTCGAACGCACAATTTGCGGTGTACACGGTGGAGGATATTTTGGCCCTTCCAGGCAGAGAAGGGCTGCCAGAGTTAGATCCTATCCGACGGGACAGGAAAAACGTATTATGGTATGTTTTAATTTTTAAAAAGTTTTATTAATTTTTAAAAAGTATTATGGTATGTTCTAATTAATGATTTATTTTCTGTCTTTCCAGGTTTGGTCTTGACAATTGTGTCGGATCTAGTGTCACGGACTGTATCAAGGGATACTTTCCCGATGCAGCTCCAAACTAGAAGATGACGGCGAGCCACACCAAAAAGACGTGGTTCAAATTGTTCGCTGTAAGCTTAGTAAATCAACTTAATTTATTTTTAATCATTTAAAATTATGAATATTATTGAACTAATCCGTCTTCTATTTTTTCTGGTTGCAGCAAAAATATCGTTGGTCTATTGGGATTCACCAGCGGGTGAAGTCAGAGTTCGAGGCCAAGGCAAAAGCACGATTGTGCGACATGGTCTACAACTAGAAGGGCGACTTTCAGGTATAAATTTATAAATTATAATATATGTATAGTTTTAAAAATATATATTATTGAATTTAATTCTAATTATTTTAAATCAGGTGGACGGTTACGAGCGCGGGAAACCCGATTGCCTCACAACCACGGTGTGGGATGGCCTCATCAGCTATTGGGCGTTGCCGGACTCGATCAGAACCTCCCAGACAAACTCCGAGAACCGCATGACCACAGACGAGCATGGCAACACGAAGATGCTTCACACCACGGGCCGAAAACCTCACGGGGGAGTTCTTCTAGACATGGTATTTTTTCTAACTATTTAATTTTTACTTTATTTGAATATTCTAATATTCTAAATTAATATTTAATTTTTAAAAAAAATTAAGGCTAAAGAGACAGGAGTTCTTCCATCCATGAAAGACCTTTACGAGCGGACCCACCGGAAAAAGAGTGGGCAGTTTGTAAATCCTTCTTCCGAGCGGTTCTACAACGAGGTTGCTGCCCGAGTTGACGAACGCCAGACCCAGCTGACTCAGCAGACTGGGGCTCCGGTCGTATTATCCACTCTTGAAGTGGTAAGATTTACAAGGAGGTAAATAATTTGTTTTAATATATTAATTTTTATTATTTATTTAAATTTTTCCTTACGTTATTAATATTTTTATTTACAGGTCGTCCCTAGAAAAAAAGGCCGTATTGTCGGGATTGGCTCAGTTAAATATGTCCCGCAGTGACATCGGCTTATGTTCACCAACAAGACGATGCCAATGCTCAACTGCGGACGGAGTTGCAGGCGACGCAGTCTCATGTGAGTACGCTCACCGATATCCTCGACATTATGGCGGTTGGAATCCCGCAAGTGGTGGAGATGTTGCGTCAGAGACGGGAAAGCGGAGCCCTTCCACCCCAACAGCCTCCACCATCTCAGTCACAGCCTGGCATCCAACATTGGAGACGACGACTTCGTGCACCAATTTCAAGAACAACATCCCTTTTAGTTTTTTTAGTTTTTAATTGTATATTATGAATTTTAAAACTTATTAATTGTATATTATTTAGTTATTTATAAATATTTGTTATTTATTTTTTTATTTTTAATTTGTTTTTTTTTTAAGTTTTTTTAATATATATAATTTTTAATTTATAAATATTTTTTTTTTAAATAGGAAAAAATTATTTCGAAGCAAAATCCTCGTAAAGGTTTCGAAGTAAACTCCTCGTAAACTTTCCTAGCAAGTTCCTCTTAAAGATCCTACGAGATTACGAGGAAATAGTTTACTATGAGCTTACGAGGAAAGCCTACATGGACCTTACGAGGAAAACGTATCCACGCGTTTACGAGGAAATGTTTCCTCGTAAATTAGCTAGGAAATTACGAGGAAAATATGTTTTACGATGAACGTCTTTCGACGAAACGCGTTTCCTCGTTATTTCCTAGTAAATGACCGTTTACTAGGAAATAACGAGGAAAACCCGTCCTAGTAAAGGACGTGTTTTCTTGTAGTGCAAGTCATTTCACGAGTTCAAGATATGAAATCACGAACCCACATTATATTTTAGAAGTCTTCTTCATCAAGAAGACTTCTCTAGAAGTCTTCTAAACGTCTTATGGTCAATGCATATGTTAGTTTTGCAATTGACCGTTTGTGTGTTTTTAATAGAAGATTTCCCTAGAAGTCTTTTAACTTTCCTTTGTAAACAAAAAAATTTGAATTTCTAAGAGAAGACTTCTTAGGAAGTCTTCTTTGATAAACATGTTAGTTTTAAATTTGACCAAAGTGGGTTAGATATTTGACTTTTTGTAGAAGACTTCTTTAGTAGTCTTCCAAGAAAAAACTTCTATAGAAGTCTTCTGAAAGTCTTCTCGAAATCTTCTTAATGCCGGAAGATGTCTGTGTGGGTTACTTTTGCAATTAAAAATAAAATTAAAACATTTAACAAAAAGCAGAAGACTTCTAAAGAATTCGTCTTGCATAAGACTTTTAAAGAAGTCGTCTTGCAGTTTAGAAGTCTTCTCAAGTTTAATTTTGGGTTTTGGTCAAACCTTTGCCCCCGAGAGAAGACTCCTATAGAAGTCATCCTACGGAAGACTTCTTTCTAGAAAAGTCAAATATAGTCAATTGCAAAAGTAACCCAGCAGACTTCTTGCAACATTTATAATACTTCCAAACGACTTATAGAAGACTTCTTTTGAAGTATTCACCATGTAGACTTCCCTAGAAGTCTTCTACTAAAACTCAAATTTCTGACCAACTTCGATCAAATTCAAAACTAACATGTCTATCCGAGAAGACTTCCTTGAAGTCTTTTCTTGGAATTTTGAAAAAAATATTCAATTTGAAAAGTATGCCAATATTTACAAAGAAAGACTTGCAAGGATGTGTTCTGTAGAGTAGACTTCTTAAGAAGTCTTCCTTCGTAAATTTGCAATTGCAAAAATGACCCAAATAGAAGACTTCTTTTGAAGTCTTCCTAGAATGACTTCAAAAAAAGTCTTCCTCGGATGACTTCAAAAGAAGTCTTCTAGGTAAACCTTTACTAAACTTCAAATTTATCCAAATTTAAAATGAATTTTTAATATTTTTTTGCTAATTCATGTTTATTATTCAATATTGGGACTCCATAGTCGAATTCATAACTTAATTGGTGATAATTTAAAAGCATTGATGTTTAATAATGTTTCTAGCTAAACGAGGAAGTCTTCTGTATGTCTTCCTCATAGAAGACTTGTAGAAGACTTCTTATGATTTTATTTTAATAAGTTGATGTTCTGTGTTTGGTAATGTGTTCTAATCTGATTAATTTTTTTGCAGATGATTCGGCTGTTAACTGTAGTCTATGGAGAATGGTTGTTCAAAAATAATTGTTGGGATTTTGTGCTGGATAATGTCAAGGGAGTGAGAATGTGCTTTTTGAGTGATAGTTGTACACATTCCGATCTCGTTGAAATGGCTCAAGAGGATTATAACCTAGACATGAGCAGAGAGGTTGTGGACTTTACTTACTTTTTACCAGAAGAAATGATGCAAAAAAATGGCCCCAGATACTCCTCCTATTCATGTCACAAATGATAGAAAAGTTTGGAACTTGATTGAGATATGTAAAACCCATGATGTACGTCTTTGTGTATCAAGCCGAGGCAGGATGATGATTGTTAGTGATGCCACTGAAGTCTCAGATGAGGGGGAAGATGTTAATGAAGTCTCAGATAAGGAAGAAGAAGAAGATTATAAAGGTGGTGATGAAGTTTCAGGTGAAGAGGAGGAGGATGCTGATGTCCCCAATATTTCTAAAGTATATGAGGATGACTTTGTAGATTACAATGTGTATGGAAAAGTGAAAGATGGGGATGATGATGAAGTAAAGGCAGATGATATGTGTTTTGAGGGTTTCAAAACGCCATATGCTAGTGAAGGAGGCAGCTCGAATATGGCATTTTTTGACAATATCTATGTTAACCAGAATTTTGTTAGCAGAGAAGCACTGATGTCAGAGTTGTGGTTGACAGCAGTGAAGCTGAAATTCTCCTTCATACTATACAAGGTTAGTAAAACTCTAGTTATGGAAAAATGTCGTGTTGCTGGGTGCGGATGGAAGCTTAGAGCGGGTGTGAAACATGGAACAAACACGTTTTGGGTAACCAAATATCTAAAAACTTAGACATGTTCGGTGTCTGATCCAATGGTTCAAAGGAAACATTCTACTCCAAAGTATGTTGCTAAGCTTTTCATAGATCACGTTGGAATCATTGATGGGTTAAATCCGAAGCATATCAAACATGAAATGAAGAACATGTGTGGAATGGACCTAGACTACACCACTTCACACAGATCATTGTTATATGACCAAGAATTGGTAAGAGGATTAGCAGAAGATGGGTATGAGCGGCTGCCTTCATATCTGGAGTAAGTCAAGATAGCAAATTCGGGTTCTATCACTAGTATATAACTTGATGATAAAGATAGTGTTAAGTATCTGTTTCTAGCTTTTGGATCATCTATTACTGGTTTTCAGTATCAGCGAAGGGTCATCCTGGTTGATGGAACTCAACTAAGCGGGAAGTATGGAGGTGTTATTCTAGTTGCAGCTGCACAAGGTGGTAAGTTTCAGATATTTCCCTTGGCTTTTGAAATTGTAGATGCTGAAGATGAAGACTCTTGGAAATGGTTCTTCACACAATTGAGCAGTTGTATATTTGATGAGCATGCTTTGGTGATAGTCTCCGACCGTCACATAGCTATTAAAAGTGCATGTGATAAGGTGTTTCGTTCGGAAACCCGAGAAATATGTTATTATTACCTTCAACAGAACATTGTCCAAAAGTTTAAGAGAAAACATCTCTTGTACTTGGTTAAAGGCGCAGCTTATGCTCATTTAGTTTACGACTTTGACCGTTACATGGACGAGATTCAAAATGCTAATCCGGCGCTGGCAACATAATTGGAGAACATGGATGTGAGACTATGGTCATGGGTTCATTGTCATGGAGATAAGTACAATTTAAAAACAAGCAACATAGCTGAATCTATTAATTCCGCACTGAAATCAGCAAGAAGATTTCCTATATCATTCCTTTTAGAGTTTATAAGGGAGAAGCTGGGAAAGTGGTATTGGAAAAGGAGAGAAGATGCTTTGAGTCTCACATCTGAGCATAGTCGGGGACTTGAGTACTTATTGGCGATTCAGTCAGAGATAGCGGACACTATGTCTGTACAACCAATTGATGGATGTAAATTCTTTGTTACAGGTGGCAAGAGGAACTGTATTGTTGATTTGCAACAGATCAAGTGTGATTGTGGTATCTATGGAATCGAGAAAATTCCTCTCGCATGCTATAGCTGCTGGAACTTTTTGTAAGTTGCATATCGCCTCACTTGTGTCTTCGCTATACTCAAGAGAGCATTTGTATGCAGGGTACTCACATAACCTATATCCTTGTGCTGGAGAAGTTGAGATCCGCAAATGTCTTCCTTTAGACGTAAAGCATGGTTCGGGTCAACAAAAGAAGTTAAGATGGCAATCTTGGTTGGAGCTATCTAGGTTCAGAGGATACAAACCGAGGAAGTTACACAAGGATTACAGCTGCTCAAACTGCAAACAACCTGGTCATACATGACGCATGACTTTTCAAGGGTCTAAGATCAAATCAATGTAATATAAAAGATTGACGAACCCACAGAAAACTAGAGACTTATAGCACTAAGCATACCTAATCTAAGCAAACAAGAAGATAGATGGTTTGTAACAAGCTAATGTTCTAGAAATATAGACAATGGTGATCTCAAATCCACTCAAGAAATAAGTGCAGAAACAACTTTTAATCAATGATAAGGTAGAACCCATGGGATTAAGGAAATTGATCTAAAGCAATTAGTTTCCAAGTCAAGGTGCAAGCTTTAAGCAATCACAAGTATAGGTCTAGAACTCATTCAAATAGATTAATCCATTGTCATGACAATAATCTATATGCATTCATGAGCTAAACATCAAATATCTTTGGCCTAATTCATTCAAGCATGCATTATGTTTAAGTCTACTAACCATCTAAGCATCCTTAACAACAAATGTCTTTGAGTAAGCAAGCAAAGAGCAATATCACTTTGGTTCAGGCATTTTAACATACACCTTGTGGACAAGAAATGTCTAATGATCAATCCTAGAGTAATCAAGTTTAGAATAACATTAAACACAAATGATAAGCATATAAACTAGTAGATCTAGCATTAAACACCCAAATTCTTCACTAATCACCCTAGATCTACCTAACCCATGGATTCAAAAAGTGTCTACTCTCTAATCTCCATGAGAAACTTTAAACTCATGGTAGATTCAAGGTTAATCATATTAATGAGAATGGGAAACAAGATATAATATGAAGTACTTTCTTAAAATGATATAAAGATTCAATCTTTTACAATAAGAGGCAAATTCTTGAGAGAAAATGAGATACATTAGGGTTTTTGGAGGCTAAAACTATTTATAAGAGGTAAAAAATCGTTTTGGTTCAATTGAATTAAACCGGGTCAAAGACGGACTAAACTGGTCAACATCTTGATTTGTCTCTATAGTGGCTTTACGATCCCGCTATGTGTAGTCGCTACCAATATCGCTTTGTTCCTAACGGCAACTCGTCCTCGCTATGCCAAGTCTCTATGAGTTTCATCAAACGTGAGCTCTGTAACTCATTCTTCCTCAAGCTTCTCTTAAGGCTCCAAGCTCTCCCATGGCTTTATTCGCGCCTCCCTTTACTCGACCTTGAGCTCTGACTTCGACACCATCAAATTCTCCGATCGAGAACCTATGACGACATCGGAATCCAAGAATACAAGCTTCGCCGGCGTCTCTGGCTCCCCACCGTCGCGAGCCTTCACCACGATCAATCTTCTCCATGGCGTCAAGTCCTCATCTCCGCCTTGTGCTCTCAGCTCTCCTCCGTCACTGTGCTCAACTCCGTCTGTATCGTGGTCGCAAAGGCTCGCTGTCATCAACCGGATCTGGCGAGAAGAGAAGGATCGTGTGCAACATTGGCTGATTTTTCTATATTTGCATATACAGTCCTTGGATTTTTCATTACTTCTAATTTGGACCCAGACTTTGGAATTTGCAGATATCTCCTCGCGAATCAACCCCAAAGTTCCAAATTGTGCAATTTAGTCCAGGCAAATAAGCTGAATTTGCAACCGTAGTCCCTCATCTCTTGTTAACATCATATATGACCCCAGATTTCCATAATGTGTAGTTTAGCCTATAATTGTCGCCATAAACTTCCAAGTGTGCATTCTAGCCCCTATAATATGAAAATGAACAAACTATGCAATATATACATCTAATATGCAATCTAAATGATCAAAATGAACTAAAACTAAACTATAGAATACATTAAATTCATGTTATATCAATACACGTTCAAACTGCAACGAACCTGTTATCTAAGTCTTTTCAACGTCTGCTGCAACTCTTCTACGAGTCCTCCAGAAGTCTTCCTGAAATCTTCTGGAAGTCTTCTTCGCTGGAAGTCTTCTCAACGTCTGCTGTAAGTCTTCTTTGAGTCGTCTGAATGTCTTCTTTGCTGCAAGTTTTCTCGACGTCTTCTGGAAAACTTCCACCTATTTTTTCACTTATGTCTTGTGTTATGACTTATATCTATTGTCTTTCCCTTATGTCTTGTGCTATAACGTAAAATATATTGTCTTTTGATTTATTATTTGTGTTATGATTTATATCTATTGTCTTATCAATTGCACATGCTGTTATGAACAATAGAACAGGTTCCTTCTTAGATCCACTACCAAACTAGTTATAGAAGGCTAGTTTGGTATGATGATAAGTTACAAAAAAACTTAATCCTATCCTACCCTGTTAACGTACTACAATGTACCCAAGTATCAACCCAATGCTCGTTGTTGTAGTTCACTGGCGCATATATATCATCCACATATTTTCCCCAAATAATCTTTGACTGGTAGTATTCTGGAACCATGCCTGCATAATGATCAAATGCCCAAGGAGGGAGCAGTCTTCCTAAACCGTTGATACCATGTCCTGAGCGCTTAAAATCCCAATATCTGGGGATCCACATATGTCCAAACTTGGTATCAAGAAAGCAAAGCCTATCAGACATAAAATGCTCTTGATGCTCGGAATATCAAAACCTCAAAAAATTAATAAAACGATACATGTGCTGCATTCAAAATATAACAAGTCAGAGCGTTTCTGTAGAGACAAAAAAAAATTCAAGAAGACTTCAGAAAGACTTCTGGAAGACTTAAGGAAGTCGTTCAGAAGTCTTCCATAAGTCTTCAAGAAGGGAAGTCTTCCAGAATTCTTCATGAAGTCTTCTGGTCCGAGTGGTATTTAGGAGACTTACAGAGCCCATGAGCCATTTCAGGGGGGTTCGGAGGATGGCAAACCATAAACTTCGACTTCCTTTTGGTTTTTGATCAAAAGGTAAAACTTATCAGCAAAACTTGACATTTTTTTCAAAATGTGTGGGATATCAAGAATTACGGATCTTTTTTGAAAATGTCAAGAAGCATTTTAGGTTTCTTCTTGTCAACGGGTGAAAATAGATCATATCCATGACCAACCTTCTTGGTTGGAACGATCTGTTTGGCTGTGCTATTTCCCTGAAATGGAGATTGCTGTGAGGGAACAAGCTTCCTCTCTCGATCACTCTTTGCCACGACAATAATCCTTAACTATATCTTTCTTTGATACGCATCTCTCTTCCCTCTTCTCTAAACTGATTTTCTTGGTTCTGTTTTGTCCATAATGACAACACTTGGTTCTATGATACCGCCGGGTTGTGCGTTGGCAGCATGAACATTTTTCTCAATATTTCCTTTCTTCCCGTTAACACTCTCACTCTGCAACTCCAATGATAATGTCAAAACCAACATAACCATCACAGTAATAAAAAAACCAACATTCACATAAGGAAGCACAATTCGTACATAAGAAAGAAAATCCAAGAGTTATGTCATAAGGAAGGAAAAAATATTCAAAGATAACAATCCAAATCCAACTCTCACTACAGTAACTTTGTATTTTGCTTAGTATTTTGCATCACTCGATTTTTGGGTGAGGGTTTGGTACTAATCCCTAGCTCGTTCACATCCTTCTCGGTGTCTGAGAGTATGAGTTGAAGTTTATTAGAGGCAGTGCCCTTCTGGTTGATTCCCACTTTCTTCTCCATAGCTTCCATCCTATCCCGTAGAAGCTTCACCTCCTCTACAAACTGACAAAACTCATCAGTCATAACTTCCATCATTTCCTTGAACATTTGTTCAACCTCTTCTCTCGTAATTCCATTCCCATCTGCAGCCTCTATTCGAGCTTTTATGGAGCTCTAATTTCTTTGTTCACAATATCAGACTGTGATGAAGGTTCTGGCTTCACATAGACATGATTGGTCCATTTCTTAACACCTTGGACTGGCCAGCACTCATGGGTCCACTTCCATTTACCTTTAGTAGCAAACATGAAATTCACCAAGTTTTCAACCACCACATCACTTTCATCAATGTCCCATTGAGGGAACATTTCATCTATCTTCTTCCGGTAATAATTTACCATGCGAGTCTGCTTTAAGTAAATAGCAAGTTATAAATGAAAGAGATCTATTAGTACTTTATTATTTGAAATAATCAGATATACATGTGTGCTGATAGCCTCTTTGATAAAATTTCGTTCTTTATGTCCCTTGTAAGCCAGAAAAGGGGGACTCAGTTTATTAGGTATAGGTCTTCCATAGATTGCAGCAAGGTCGGGTAGAGCGTAGTGGACCCAGACTTGGAGAACTTTAATAAACCTATCTATGGTATAACAAGTCTTTGTCAAATTTTTGGCCTTTACAGACTCGATCAGGGTCTTAAAGGCTGTCTCCCCTATGGGCAGGTCTCAAAGTGTTTTAGATCCATCATTAGCCATGCAGGGCTTTCCCATGTAGCGGATGAATACTTTTTTTCATTCAATGAATCATGTGTAGATTGCTAGGTATCCCTGCCGCATGTGGTCATCCCTAGACCATTCTCCACATCTCTCACATGCCTCTACTATTTGCTGAGAACTTGGACCAGCATCAATATGCACAGCCATCAACTTCCAGAAACGAGCCAACTCATCTGTCACCTCTACATCAGGATTATCCAGGTTCTTAATATATTCACAGTTTTGATCAGTGAGGTGCTCGAACTTAATCAGGGAAAACCTCACCGGTTCTGTACCAATAAGACACCATAGCTCATATTTCTTCTGGATATCCAGCTGGTAACAGAGCATATAATGAACTAGCCTTGACGACCATCCAAATTTGAACTCCCAAAACTTGATGAACACTCCCAACCTTGAATTCTTCAGGTCCTCCTATTCATCACCATGTAGAGCGTCCTTTACACCAGGAAGCAAATGTGGGTCATCAGTATGACATCCAATGCTTTTGCTTGGAATGGGCTCTTCCCCTAAGGTGAACATCCTCTTCGGAAGTTCTGGTAAATCCATTTTACAGCCTGCAAAACACTGAAAAAACAACATCTCAAACACAAAATTACTCCGGAAGAGTTCGGTTTGGAAGACTTCCAAAGAAGTATTCTGCCATAAATTTTGGTTCAACGCCTTGACATGTATCTGTTGACTCCGGAGCAATTGCTGCATCATGTTCCCCAAAACTTTCATCTCACTCTCTCCACCCCCTGAATTAGCTGGAGCATCTTGCAGGTTACTCTGCTGATTCTGATGGTTCTGATTTTGGTTATGTCTTTGAAATAGGTTCTGAGTTTGGTTGAAAACGAAAGTCTTGCCCTGGAAATTTGGAGGGAAACCTCTCTGCTGCGAAACACCTTGCTACTGATTTCGCTGCATCTGATCCCCATAATTCTCTGCGTTGCTCCTCTGGTGAGAGAGCGGGTTAGGGTCGCTCCGGTAGTTGGGATTCTGATATTAGCTCCGGTTTTGGACATACCCCTGACCATTGATGTAGAGAAACTCTTGATGATTCTCTCCCTTTGTTCCTCCCTCAGAAGCAAGATCGTTAGCTGTTTGCTCTGGTGTAGCTTCGTCCATGTACATAACTTGCCCCTCACTGCTCTTTAGGAGCAGATCAACCTTGGCAGTGAGCTCATCTTTCCACTGACCATCAACACTGTAGTCTGTGTCATGAAGTCTCCCTTGCTCGCAGCATTCAGAGCATTGTGGAAGTCCCACTCGACACAATCATAGAATATACCCAGAACGTGATCCTTCTCAAATCCGTGATGAGGGCACTCCCTAAGAGAGTCATTGAAACGCTCCCACGCATCGTTGAATGGTTCATTAGCGTGCTGCTTGAAAGAAGATATCTTATTCCTGAGAGTTTCTGTTTTAGACTTCGTGTAGAAGTGTCCCAAGAAGGCTGATCTGACCTGCTCCATGTAGTGAGAGAGCCTGTAGGGAGTGACTTGAGCCATCTTGAAGCTTTGTCCGCTAGAGAGAACGGAAACAGCATGCACTCGATGTAATAAGGGGGTACTCCATTAGCGCGAGTGAAGCTACAGATCTCTTCAAAAGCCTCAATGTGTTCCATAGGTATCTCAGTTGGGAGCCCATGGAACATCTTCCTCTGCACCAGATTGATCATAGCAGGCTTGATCTCGAAGTCTTGTCTGGCACATGGTGGTGGAGCAATCGCGGAACGCGTAGCAGGGATGTTCCGCGGCAAATTTTTCTCGCCGATTTGAGCAGCTTGCTCCTGCTCTTGCTCACGTTGACGAGCAGCTTCTTGTGCTTGAATGGTCTGCTGCATCTGGAGCATTTGCTGTTGCATCAGAGCCAATGCTGCAGTGAGATC
Source organism: Eruca vesicaria subsp. sativa (assembly GCA_932364175.1). NCBI lineage: Eukaryota > Viridiplantae > Streptophyta > Magnoliopsida > Brassicales > Brassicaceae > Eruca > Eruca vesicaria. The sequence continues at coordinate 66,848 of CAKOAT010682931.1, read as the reverse complement.
ATTTTGGTCGCCGTGATCGCCCATTGTGGCATGAGTCGGCCTTGGTTGTTGTCTGTTGGTTCTTTCTAATCTTGCTAACTCTTCATTGGTGAGCGTGACTAATGGACTTGAGGTGTGGCTTCGAGTATTTCTACTGGTCATACACCTGGAACATCAGCTGCAAACAAAGAAAAGATAGAGCAAGTTAGATGTTTTAGACTGGAAAAATTACCAAAAAATAAAGGTAAATTCTTGGTCCCCGACAACGGCGCCAAATTGATATTACGTGCGAACGCAGACCATGTGGGAACCAAAATCCACCTACTGTCAATAAATCGTAAAAAAAAAAGGAAACTTCGGGAAAACCCTAAGTTTCCAGAGGAACCAGCTATCTGCAGAACCGCACAACGAAAATTAAGAAAACGACGAAACTTAGAATTAAAAATAGAATAAACGAAATCGAGAGCAGAGAGGTTCTTATTCCGAATCTGCGTAAGAACTGTTACAACGAGAGTAGCCTTAGCTGTATGAGCCGTCGGCGAAATCCCTAGAAGTCTAAGGACGAAAACCCTAGTTGAGACGCAGCTCGCTAACAGAAAACGGAAATATTCCTAAATGCTAGTTTTTGGTGGTGAGAGCTCTGAAAATCGTGTCCCAGCTTCTGCCCTATGACTCCTCCTTATATACTCCTCCTTAGGCGGTTTTAATCTTTCCATTTCGCCCGAAACCGAATATATCGGGAATTTTCCATTTCTCTCGAGCCTTCCTTTTCTTCCGCGGAAATCTTCTATTTATCTTCAGACTTGCCTTTTATCTTCTGTCCACGAGTAAACCACCAAAACGTTATCGTATCTTCGGGTTTGATTTCGTTAATATCACGAGATGGGTTTTTATCGTGTTTTAGGACCTTTCGGGCCGTTTTACGATAAAACCGTTTTACGACTTTATACGAAACCGTTTCCTGATCCGATGCCGTTTTTACGATCTTCTCGACGTTTTTTTATTAAAAACGTGTTTTTTATGATCTTACCGAAAAATCTCGGATAAATCGTATAGTTTAGGCGAATTTCGGTGTCTTGCTTAACCGTTACCGTTTTATACGATTTCTTCGAGTTCTTTTCGAGAAAGCGGATTTTTACGGTTTTTATTGTAGAATTCGTATGATAAGTCGGATCGAGACGAAACGAGAGACATTTCGGCCGTGATTCAGAATGTGACCGTGTCGAAGGACGTAAGGTTCGAATCGGGGCTGCGGGAGATCCGGGAGATCTCTAGTTCGCCAGCAGGCGAACTAAGCCGAGCTGGCTTAGTTCACCAGCAGGCGAACTAGTCGGGGAGTTCCTAGTTCGCCTGCTGGCGAACTAGTTGGAAGCTTCTAGTTCGCCTGCTGGCGAACTAAGCCAAGCTGGCTTACTTCGCCAGCAGGCGAACTAGTCGTGACTAGTTCGCGTTTCGTGGCGGTTTTTGTTTTTCGCGGTTTTGTAAAACGATTTCTCGAGTTTTATAAAACGATCTTTGAGTTTTATAAAACGGTTTCTCGAGTTTTATAAAACGATCTTTGAGTTTTATAAAACGGTTTCTCGAGTTTTATAAAACAATCTTCGAGTTTTATAAAACGGCTTCTCGAGTTTTATAAAACGATCTTCGAGTTTTATAAAATGATCTTCGAGTTTTATAAAACGATCTTCGAGTTTTATAAAACGGCTTCTCGAGTATTATAAAACGATCTTCGAGTTTTATAAAACAGCTTCTCGAGTTTTATAAAACGATCTTCGAGTTTTATAAAACAATCTTCGAGTTTTATAAAACGGTTTCTCGAGTTTTATAAAACGATCCTCGAGTTTTGTAAGACGATCTTCGAGTTTTGTAAAACTGCTTCTCGAGTTTTAAAAAATGATCTTCGAGTTTTATAAAACGGCTTCTTGAGTTTTATAAAACGATCTTTGAGTTTTATAAAACGATCTTCGAGTTTTATAAAACGGCTTCTCGAGTTTTATAAAACTATCTTCGAGTTTTATAAAACGGCTTCTCGAGTTTTATAAAACGGCTTCTCGAGTTTTATAAAACGATCTTCGAGATTTATAAAACGATTTTTAAGTATTATAAAATGGCTTCTCGAGTTTTATAAAACGATCTTCGAGTTTTATTAAACGGTTTCTCGAGTTTTATAAAACGATACTCGAGTTCTATAAAACGATCTTTGAGTTTTATAAAACGGCTTCTCGAGTTTTATAGAACGACTCCTTGGGTTTTATAAAACTATTCATTTTTTGTATTTTTGCGGGGAATTTTGGCTATTGATTCCGCCGTACCGATTTTGACCCCAACAGTTAGCCCCCCAGCTCGTAAGAATCGTGGGGTTCTTGCGAGTGGATTGAGCTTGTTTGGCGAGTTTGGTAGAATTAGGCGGAACTTTAATGGCCAAAAGTCCGAGGGTGAATAGTAAAATTCTTCCCTATAAGTATGTGGAATGAGTTTCTCAAGGTATTCACTCATTTTCCATAACTTGCCTAAGTCTCAAGAAGTTCTCTCTCTACTTCTTCCTTTGGATCCCTTCTCTTTTGACCGTCCAATATGTCTTCCGAATCGAGAGTTTCAGATCATGCTCATGCATATATCTTCGATCCGAGCGAGCTTGATACCTCGGGCGACTGTCCTCTTCCCGTCCCGATCTTTCAACGTTCTTTCTCGACCGAGGAGAAGTTTTCGGAATATTGTTTAGCCTTGAAGGCCGCGAAGGTGCCGCCTTCGAGTTTTTGGGTTCCAAAGAAGGATAAACCTCAGAGGAGGGCAGCTGGTCCTAGTGCGAGCACTGCCAATTCCCTCAGAGATATGAGGAACCTCCTTGAAATTCCCGAGTCAGTCCAGTTTTGCCTTTTCGTCCCGGGCCAGGATGTCGAGAATCCGCCCCGGGTTATTTTTCATGCTATGAAGCCTTTCTGTTGAACTGTCAGATATGGTTCCCTATTCCTCGAGCCATTGTCGAGTTTTTGGATAGATTTGGCATAACGTTCGGCCAACTACGTCCTGGCGGGTTACAACACCTCGTCGGGATTTTGGTGTTAGGCTATGAGCGTGGGATGTCCCTTAATGCGGACTATCTTTCGGCTATGTTGAAATTCAAGCGAAGAAATGATGGCTTTTATTTAGCTCCTCGGAGGGACATGACAGTGATCGGTGGGGTCGCCTCGAATGAGCATGGTTGGATCGAGCGATTCTTCTACGTCAAAATCGACAGCGCGTCCTTGGAAGAGGGCTGTATTCCTTTGTTCAGGACCGCGTGGGCGACCACTGGTATTCTATTGACGTGATCTCCATATCCGTGTATGTATAGGTTTTGAATATTTTCGCTTGTTTTGCACTGCCTACCCTCCACAGGCCGCTGCTCGAGGATTTCCCAGAGGTCATGAATCTTCTTCGTGGCGACCCACTTCATTGGGGATACTTTTCTCCCAAAAGGGTTCGTCGCGCCGTTGCCTATTATTCATCTTGTTTTTCTCGCGATAGTCATACCGAGTTCGAGGCGGGTGATGATGCAGAAGAGAGGGATAGATCTAGATCTCCGCAGGACAGAGAAGTTCCGAATGGTCGTGGTCAAGCGTTCAACAGCGATATCAATATCAAAGATCTTATTGACTTTTCGGCCTCCGAATTTGACCCGACTGAGACGCCACCCCAAGGGCCAGCCGACACGCCGTTTGCGAAGGCGTCGAGGCTTTTCAACAAGGTTTGTCTATTCTTTTGTCACATGTATTTATATCGTTTTTTTATAAAGGATGAATTTTCTGTTTTACAGGGTCTTCGCGTTATGAGCGAAGCGGTGAGCGTGAACAGCGTGGAACTTCGCAGAGCCGAATCTAGGGCTGCAGCGGCGGAGGCTGAGGCTGTTCGTATCAGAGAGGAGATCGATGCCAGTTTCTCTCGCGCCCAGGATTTAGCCGTAAGGGAAGCTACTCGTGTGAGAGAGGAGTACGAAGCGTAATCTCGTCGAAGCTTAGAGCTTTCTGTTGTGATGGTTTGCCGTGCTCGTAGAGCGGGAAAGAGAGAGGTTTCTGCGGAGTTCATGGCTCACCGTGAGCGGTTTGTACCTCTTTATGCGGAATTTGAAGATGCGCAAAGGGCGAATGGCGATTTCCGCGAGTGCCGGGGTGTAGCCGGGGGTTCGCATCTTACCCAAAAATCGGACTATTCGTATGAGGTTGAGGTTGCGAAGCAGACAGCGCATCTGGCTAAGAGAGAGAAGAAGAAGAACGAGTTTGTCAATCCCGGGAAGCGTATGTGGGATCAGTGAAGTCCCATTGTGGTGTCGCCGGATTCAGTCGAAGTTGGACCTGGGATATCAGATGTGGATGGTGAAGTCGATCAGTCTCCGTTCGATGACTTCAATGTGTGATGTTATTGGTTTTTCGATTTCGTTGTGTTTTTCCGGGACTGGCCGTTGGTGGCTTTGAATCCCTACCGCTGGGCGGTGTGTACTTGAAGGCTTTCTAATAAGAAAATATTTTCTAAGTATGAAATTCGTGTTTTGTTTTAGATGTAGAGGGAAGAATACGAGTTGTCATCTCGTATCTAACTCTTTGGTGTAAATCGTCCGATTCGTTTAACTCGGGATGTTTCGATTTTCGCGAGTGTTTAGATGTGGGCGAAGAGACATGCCTTTAGGATCTCGATTCATGCCTTAAGACGTTAGCGACCAGTGTGCTGGGTTTAAGGCAAGACCTAGGCTTACTTTCGGATTGGGGCTATGCGATGACTAGTCGGCTTTCGTTTTGCCCGTTGCGATTTTAACTTGACTCCATACCGATTTAGAATCCGCGATAGGTTCTCGGCTTATAAGATTCGTATGGTTGGAATCGAGTATCTCACTGGGAACAATTTCTAAGTTGCCCGGAAGTGCTGACCAAAAATTTGGATTTCTTTTATAGCGCGCTATTTTATCTTAGTCGGATGTATGCGGACCGATAGGTCGATGCGTTTGTTTAGGACGGCTAGCGTGCTCGAAGGGGCCAATCGCCAAGCGTTCGTGTTTTTATTTTCGCGGACGGACTTGGGGAAATATTTTTCGTGAGAGTTTAGGCGACGTCTCGCCAGTTCTTTCCGAAAATATTTTGATATGCAAGTTTTATAAAAACGATTAAATAGTAGTTACTGCGGAAGCGATTTTCCGGATGTTTGGAATTTTTTTTGCGTTTTCGATAGTAGCGGAGATATTCTAACTTTGTCTTTATTAAAAATTTCGAAAATTTTTCGATTACAAAGCGAAAATTTTTTTTAAAAAAAAATTTGGGAGTATACGAATACTCGTATACTCACCCACTCCCCCCCCCCATTTTTGAAGGGGGGATAGCTGAACTCGTCTTTAGGCGAGCTGCCTACGTATTCCTTTCAGAAATCAAGCCATCTCGTAGTTCTGATTGTTTGCGCGAGTGTGCTTACTCGGCTGTCGCAGACTTCTCGATCGCTTCAGTTGTCGGATCGATATCTTTGTCCGGGATTGTCTCCTCCGGCCGGGTGGAAGCGATGGGTGCGGGAACTTGTGGTTTCTCGACCGTTGCTTGCTTTGGGTCGTCTTCTGCGGGCGGTGGCGTGACCTTTACCCGTTTTGGTTTCACGATTGCTACCGCCAATTGCCTCAGCTTATGTTCGGCCAGGAAGCAGGATCGCGATTGTCTTTGGCATCCCCAAATTGCTGCGACTCCCGTAGGTGTTGGGAATTTGATGCCTAAGTGATATGTTGACAGAACCGCCTTCATGGAATTTATCCAAGGCGTGCCCATAATCACATTGTAGATTGCCGGGAAATCGACAACTGCGAAGTTGACGATTTTCGTCACTTCTTTGGCTGCCACCGGTAGCTAGATCGATCCCAAGGTCATTGATGTCTCCCCGAAGAAGCTAGTCAACGGTTTTGGAAGAGGTTCGACTTCCGAGAGTTCTATTCCCATGCGTGCTAGCGTGTTGCGGAAGATCACGTTGACAGTACTTCCGGTATCGACCAAGATCCGAGCAACTTCTAAATCGCTTATCACTAAGTCGATGACGAGGGGATCGGCGTGAGGTTGGTCGATTCCGCCGGTTTCAGCGTCTTCGAATGAGATCACCCCTTTCGGAGAGTCATCTGTCGGCACCTTCCAACTCAAGCCGGTTTCGGCTTTGCGTTGGTAGGATTTGATAGACGAGACGGTGTCGTTGTAATATTGCGATTCACCGATAATCATGTTGATTTTTCGGCGGTTAGCGTCGTTACCCTTCTCGTCTTGTCTTCGTCCGCGTTTTTCGCCTGACTGGTTTCCCTGAGGCGGAGTTTCTGCTCGCGCATTCCTGTCGTTCTTCGGAAGGCGATCCGAATCGTGGATGAGATCCTTGACACTGGATATCTCGGAAAGTTCCCCCGCGACCAATTTTGCGGCAAGTCTGGCACCGAGAAATTTGCAGTTCACGGTAGAATGCCCACGGGTTTGGTGGAGGTCGCAGAAAGAATTCTCATCGTAATTCGAATTTCTCGTCCATGTGTTACCCGTGGTTCGCCCTTGCTCCGATCTGGAGTTAATGGCATAGTTATGCGCCCCTTGGAGATGCTCTCCCTCGTGATGGACAAATTTGTCGTCACGAGAGTTCCTCTTTTTCTGCTTCTGCTCGGACGCGTTATCCTTTACGGACGTTTTCATCGGCTTATGCTTTTCGGACAGGATTTTAGTCTCCTTCTCGATGGTTATGTAATCGGTAGCTTTGTGGAGCGCATCTTGGATCGTACGCGGTTTCTAGAGAGTTATCCACTTGCGGAATTTCGATTTATACCAGAGCGATTTCCTTAACGCGTCGATGGCGGCTTTGTCGCTAATCCCGTTAACCCTAGCTATGACGAGTTTGAACCTACTCATGAAAGCGCGGAGAGATTCGTCCTCCTTCTGCACCAAGCTCCAGAGGTCGGCGTCGGAGGTTTCCAGGTTAATGAACATCGAATATTCCTTCAGGAATTCCGAAGCAAGTCGGCGGAAACTTCCAATCGAATTTCGCCTAAGTTTGGCGAACCATTCGAGCGCTGCTCCTTCTAGGTTTTCGACGAAGAGACGAAAATAGCCTGCGTCTTTATCGTACTCCTTGAGTTTGGCTCGACCCATGGTGATGAACGCCTGTAGGTGCGCTTTGGGATCAGATGTCCCGTGAAGGGCGTTTTCCGAGATTCGTACAGTATCCGATCGATTTTGGGTGCGGCGCTGGTAGCGTGATGAATCTGAGATTTCACCGCTTTTCCCGCTGCGGCCGTTTTAGTGATGTATTCGCGGAAATCACGAATCTCAGTCAGATTGCCAGCAGTTTTCCGACCTTGTCGGCATTTGCTGCGAGTAACCAGAGATCGTTCTTCGGCAGTTTTTGCGTATCGCGCAAAGTCGAGTTCCTCCTCGTCTCCAGTAAGAGAACGTTCGGGAGAGGACTTCGAGTTTTTCTTCTCCTAGGATGGATGTCAGCGTCTTCGTCCGATGAATCGGCCTGGTCACTTGTCTCAGGGTTAACCCTTTCGATGCCGCCACCCTCGGTCCCCTGTTCGCGAGTAGGACGTTTCTCCGATTCGTTTGGCGTCACGTCAGGGTTATGTTTTCCGGAATCCTTTTCCCGTAAGTTTCCCTGTTCGGTTCTGGGACGAGCCGTAGGAGCGCCGAAATCGAGCCTCCTTCCGCGGATCTTAGTAGTTCCGCGAGGGCGAATTGCTCTGGTTTTCGCGGTTAGGGTTTCAACCCGTTTTGCAAGCGAACCAATGAGCTTTTCCTGCTCTTCCGGTTTTTTGTTAAACTCGGAAAGCATCTTTTCGATGGTCTCGGCGTTAGCGTTTGTAGCGTTGGCCGCGGACGCATCTTGTGGTGGTGTTGTTTCAACGTTATCGCGTTCGTTGCGAGTTTGATTGTCACCAGTCATCGTTTCTTCGTTGGACATGTTGCGGCTTCGGTGTAAGATAGATCCGACCCCCCCCCCTCCTTCTAGCGCCAAACTGTGGGAACCGAAATCCACCTACTGTCAATAAATCGTAAAAAAAAAAGGAAACTTCGGGAAAACCCTAAGTTTCCAGAGGAACCGGCTATCTGCAGAACCGCACAACGAAGATTAAGAAAACGACGAACTTAGAATTAAAAATAGAATAAACGAAATCGAGAGCAAAGAGGTTCCTATTCCGAATCTGCGTAAGAACTGTTACAACGAGAGTAGCCTTAGCTGTATGAGCCGTCGGCGAAATCCCTAGAAGTCTAAGAACGAAAACCCTAGTTGAGACGCAGCTCGCTAACAGAAAATGGAAATATTCCTAAATGCTAGTTTTTGGTGGTGAGAGCTCTAAAAATCGTGTCCCAGCTTCTGCCCTATGCCTCCTCCTTATATACTCCTCCTTAGGCGGTTTTAATCTTTCCATTTCGCCCGAAACCGAATATATCGGGAATTTTCCATTTCTGTCGATCCTTCCTTTTCTTCCGCGGAAATCTTCTATTTATCTTCAAGCTTGCCTTTTATCTTCTTTCCGCAAGTAAACCACCAAAACGTTATCGTATCTTCGGGTTTGATTTTGTTAATATCGCGAGATGGGTTTTTATCGTGTTTTAGGACCTTTCGGACCGTTTTACGATAAAAACCATTTTAAGACTTTATACGAAACCGTGTCCTGATCCGATGCCGTTTTTACGATCTTCTCGACGTTTTTTTATTAAAAACGCTTTTTTAATGATCTTAACGAAAAATCTCGGATAAATCGTATAGTTTAGGTGATGTTCGGTGTCTTGCTTAACCGTTACCGTTTTATACGATTTCTTCGAGTTCTTTTCGAGAAAGCGGATTTTTACGGTTGTTATCGTAGAATTCGAACGATAAGTCGGATCGAGACGAAACGAGAGACATTTCGGCCGTGGTTCAGAATGTGACCGTGTCGAAGGATGTAAGGTTCAAATCGGGGCTGCGGGAGATCTGGGAGATCTCTAGTTCGCTTGCTGGCGAACTAAGGCGAGCTGGCTTAGTTCGCCAGCAGGCGAACTAGTCGGTGAGCCTCTAGTTCGCCTGCTGGCGAACTAAGCCAGCTTGGCTTAGTTCGCCAGCAAGCGAACTAGTCGTGACTAGTTCGCGTTTCGTGGCGGTTTCGGTTTTTCGCGGTTTTGTAAAAAGATTTCTCAAGTTTTATAAAACTATCTTCGAGTTTTATAAAACGGTTTCTCGAGTTTTATAAAACGGTTTCTCGAGTTTTATAAAAACGATCTTCGAGTTTTATAAAACGGTTTCTCGAGTTTTATAAAATGATCTTCGAGCTTTATAAAACGGCTTCGAGTTTTATAAAACGATCTTCGAGTTTTATAAAACGATCTTCGAGTTTTATAAAACGGCTTCTCGAGTTTTATAAAATGATCTTCGAGTTTTATAAAACGTCTTCTCGAGTTTTATAAAATGGTCTTTGAGTTTTATAAAACGGCTTCTCGAGTTTTATAAAACGATCTTTGAGTTTTATAAAACGATCTTCGAGTTTTATAAAACGATCTTCGAGTTTTATAAAACGGTTTCTCGAGTTTTATATAACGATCCTCGAGTTTTATAAAACGATCTTCGAGTTTTATAAAACGGCTTCTCGAGTTTTATAAAACGATCTTCGAGTTTTATAAAACGGCTTCTCGAGTTTTATAAAACGATCTTCGAGTTTTATCAAACGATCTTCGAGTTTTATAAAACGGCTTCTCGAGTTTTATAAAACGATCTTCGAGTTTTATAAAACGGCTTCTCGAGTTTTATGAAACGATCTTCGAGTTTTATAAAACGATCTTCCAGTTTTATAAAACGGCTTCACGAGTTTTATAAAAAGATCTTTGAGTTTTATAAAACGATCTTCGAGTTTTATAAAACGATCTTCGAGTTTTATAAAACGGTTTCTCGAGTTTTATAAAATGATCCTCGAATTCTATAAAACGATCTTTGAGTTTTATAAAACGGCTTCTCGAGTTTTATAAAACGAATCCTTGGGTTTTATAAAACTATTCCTTTTGTATTTTTGCAGGGAATTTTGGCTATTGATTCCGTCGTACCGATTTTGACCCCAACAGACCAATTAACTTAATGTGCACATGATATACCATGATTTTGACCCGTTTTTGGTCATGATTTCTATATGTTTTTATTATAACTATCTATGTTTTGGAGTCTATTTAGAATATTTACAGGTTCAGGTACGTCCTGGAGAAATATGGTGATTTTGGTGTCTTTTGGAGCCTTTAAGTGCAGAACTGCGTAGACGCGTCATATGTTTAGATATGGATGGAGGCCTTCCCATGGTGAGATTTAGCTGATATTTTGACACAAAATAGAGATTTGAGTTAGCTTTGCAATGCCACCGGCGTTGGGTCAATCCAACGGTTAGATCAGAAGTTATGCCCGTTTTACTGAAGAGTGGTCAGTCTGCCTCGCGAGAGAAGACTGTCGGGAAGATATGTGCATATCGATCGATGAGAGACACTTCATATCGATCGATATGGATGCCAGAATGCGGGCCGAGTATATTTCATGACCAACTGAAGCGTAGAAGAAACCTAAATTACCAGAATGCCCTTGTACGACCAGAAACCCTATTTTATGTTATTTGCAAGCCATTGTTGTCGGCTATGCTATCTAAGCTTTCTTTTCACCTTTGTTTTTGTTCTTAGTGAGGAGAGAAGAGGGGAACTCTTTCAGAGTACTCTTGGAACTCCATTGGAATTATCTTTATTTTCTTATGCTATTATTATTCAGACTATGATTTGTGTTTCTTCTATCATGTCTGAGTAGTTCATCTTGTTAGGTTTAGGGATTTCATGAGCTTAATGTTAAACTGAATATCAATTAGGATTGCTAGAATATCTATAGATCTGTACACCAGGGTGATTTGTAATACTAGGATCTGGAGTAATTAGGATACCACGATAGTGTGACTGATTGCTTGAACCTAGAATCATAGACAATTGAGATACACGAAAGTGTAGTCAATTAATGGAACCCGAATCCTGCTGGATTAGATACTTAGGCGCAGATGATAATTTGTTCTAGGAATCTAGTTGAACATAATCGATTAGGTCGCTAATGCTTGTCTGAGGTAATATCGATCGATACTCAGGCCATAGTATCGATCGATACTCATTTCTTGTTCGCATGCGACAGCATGAACAAGGACTTAGATATCTGATTACTAATTACATTGATAAATGAATTACTTGCTTATTAAAATCGAGTTCTAGAATGAATCTATAAGTTGTTAGTATCTTGAATTTTTGTTTTGAATCTCTTGATTGATAAATCCCTAGGTCTAGCTATTTCTCTTATTGCTTACAAACTCAGCCAATAGAACAACTATCTTGTTCACATTGCTTTTATTTACTGTGTATTAAACTGTTTACCTAGCTTAACCTTGATATCTATAGTCTATTGTGTGCTCCTGCTCTATGTGGATTCGATTCCTGTTGGGGTCAAAATCGGTACGACGGAATCAATAGCCAAAATTCCCCGCAAACGCGTAAACGCAACAGTTTTATAAAACTCGAGAGATCGTTTTATAAAACTCGAGAGATCGTTTTATAAAACTCGAGAGATCGTTTTATAAAACTCGAGAGATCGTTTTATAAGAACTCGAAGATCGTTTTATAAAACTCGAGAGA
>CAKOAT010682931.1:40612-54231 GCA_932364175.1 Eruca vesicaria subsp. sativa | reverse complement strand
AGTTCAACGCAGATTCGGAATAAGAACCTTCTTGCTTTCAAACCTCTCTTATTTTCGTTTTTATTCTAAGTGTTTTAGTCATCTTAATCTTTGTTGTGCGGTTCTCGCAGATAGCCGGTTCCTCTGGAAACTTAGGATTTTCCCGAAGTTTCCTTATTTACGATTTATTTGACAGTAGGGTGAAATCGACTCCCACAATTCCTATGTACTACGATTGAACCTCTTATTTGAGAGAGTAATTCACTCCTTACGGTTAAACATTTGAGTGATATCAAATTAGGCGCCGTTGCCGGGGAGCAAGGATTCGCCATTAGACTTGATTGATAGGTTTAGTCTAGGTTTTATTTACTGTTATAGTTATTTACTGAAAAAATTTTCTTGTCTTTCAGGTACATACATGTCTATTAGTACCAGAAGCAGCAAGGAGGAATTACTTTTCATCTCAGATCCTACAAGATTGGAGCGTTCGATCCGCAAAGAAAGACGTTCCCTATCAATCGATAACAACACCAGTATATCGATCGATACTCGCCAACCACAGTCGACCGAGACACCGTCTTCATCGACCGATACTCGCCCACCCACATCTACCGAAGCTACCCTTCTGTCGAACGATATTTCCCACCCAACATCGATCGATACTCCACCTCGAAGATCGATCGATACTGAGCAGCGAGACATGGTTGTGACGATATCCCTTGTACGAGATGAGAATGGAGACTTGCATGACCAGGACGGTCATCTGTGTAATGCAGCAGGTCAGAAGATAGATGGAGAAGGAACTGAAATCCTTGAGCCATCTGCTACCACTAAGGATGCTAGATTTTCTCGCAAGAGAACACTAGCAGAGTTGATCAGGCCTGGAGAGTTATATACAACCATGTCTGCTATCCGAATACCTCTGTATGTCCCAGAATTTCCAGTACAGGGTAAACACCTCCTTCATGTGAGTGAGCACCCTTATTGCGGTCTGCCTCATGAAAATCCCCTGGACCATATTCAGACACTAGAAGACTATATGTCTGGAATCCAGAAGACCGAAGCAACGAAAGACTACATCATCTGCAAGTTGTTCACATATTCACTTTCTGGGGATGCTAAAAGTTGGCTGAGGCGTCTACCACCAGGATCTCTCACTACATGGAATGATGTCAGGAATGAATTCATTAATGAATTCTTCGATGATGCAAGGGCTGAAGAGATCAGAGATGAGATTTGGACATTCTCTCAAGGACCTATAGAAGCTTTTAGAAGATCTTGGGAGAGGTTTATGGGATACCAAAAGGATTGTCCACATCATGGTTTTACGGAGATTCAGTTATTAAAGAAGTTCTACAGGGGCGTTGATGTAAAATACAGAGTTATGATGGACACTGCAAGCGACGGAAACTTTCAGACAAGGACCATAGAGGAAGCTAAGAGGCTGATTGAGAACATGGTGTCTAGCGACAGTGTCAAAAATCTGGATATACACAGGATAAAATCAGCTGCAAAGGATAGTGACAAGAATGTTGAGGCTGAGATTGGTTCTGTACATGAAGTCTCATGGGTGCAACACGCTACATACCAGGATGAGGATGAGATGGAATTTATGCTAGAGAAGCTTTTGAAACAACAGCAAGAGATGACTGAGCGTTTGAATCTGAAATTGGATTTTCTCTGCAATAATTGGAATGGAAGGTTAGAAACCTTAGATGGCCATTTTCAGATGCTACGCACCCAAGCTTATCATACTGCAGAAGCTGTGAAGCAAGAAGCTTTGGTCAAAAAGAAAGCTATGGAAAGTGAGAAGCACCAGGTTGATGACATCATAGATATTGACCAGGAGAAGCTGGAAGAAGATGCTTTTCAAGTCGAAAGCTTCATGTCTATAGGCAACTCGTACTGGTGTCGACCGACACCAACACCCGAGCATCGCTCGACATCATCACCTGAGCGTCGACCGATACAATCTGATATGCATCGATCGACACCACTTTTGGGATCTGATAATTTTGTTGGCATTCAGAACCACTCCGACTTTACCGCTCAACACCCACACCCTCCCCCCCTACTTCGAGTTAACACAGATGCCGTCGATCGACAGGAGAAGCAGAACATCGATCGACAGGAGAAGCAGAACATCGATCGACAGGAGAAGAAGAACATCGATCGACATCCGCCCATGCCATGTCGAGTTAGTTTACAAGATCTTGATGCACACCGCTTGAAGGAAACTCGAAACCCATCTCAGACTCCAGTTTTCTTCAACACAAGAGAGAAGATGAATCAGCAATCTGCAGAAGCACCAAAGCAAGGGAACTCAACCCTAGCTGAAACCTCTTTTGTTGAGAATGTCGATCGACGACATACACCAAGTATCGAACGACACCAAGGGGATGGATACGAAACTGCCATAGAGATTCAGGTAACAAAAGATGAGATTCCAGTTGAGACGAGAGTGAAATCTAGGAAACCTTATATTCCCAAGCACCTCAGAAGAGAAATTAACGACGTGGAACTTGATGGATTTCACAAAAGGGTGAAGAGGGTTCCCAAGAATATGTCTTTCGAGGATGCATATTATAAGTACAGACTTGGTAATTTCTTCAGAGAAAGCAGAGAGACAGATAAGGACATTGAGCTGTTATTTAACACGGTATGTCGTAGGCCTCATAGAACTCTGAAGAAGGAGCAAGATCCAGGGAAGTTCCTGATTCCATGCTGTATAGATAACCATGATTTGCCAACCACCCTCTGTGATATTGGATCTGCAGTCAGCATCATGGCAATAGACTCTGCTGAAGTATTAGGATTAGAGGTGGAACCTTCTAAAGATAGTTTCACTTTCGCAGACAACACCAGAGTTGATTCAGCATGCATCATCAAGAATGTTAAAGTGGAGATAGGGGACTGCACTGTTCCAGTGGACTTTCATGTCATGGAGATTAAACCAGGTACAAAGAATTCGCTTCTCTTTGGAAGAGCCTTCATGGCTACAGTGGGAGCAGTTTGTGATCTTAAGAAGAACAGGATGTGCCTGACTAATGTTGATGAAAATGTCTTCTATCATCCTTTTGAAAAGAAGACCGATGAGAAGTTTATTTCATGCATAGAGATGTTTGATGATCCAGCACCTAAAGATGGTTCAAACCGCTAGTCAGCAGAGACAGAATCAACATCGATCGACATTCACCATTCAGCATCGAGCGACAAGCAGACTTCAGAATCGATCGACACGGAGCATTCAGCATCGATTGATACCCTCTGTATTTCAGAACAGACCGAGACTGAACAGTCTAAGTCTGGGGGAAGGACAAGGAGCAGGAAGAAGAAAAACAAAAGGAATGCAGATGCTGATTTCCTATCATTAGTTCCTTCACAAGGTCAAGGGGGAAGTCTTGAGTATAACGTGCGCTGCAGAGGATGTTCTGAACCTTTTGCCAAGGTTAGAGTGCTATGTGATCCAGAGCTGAGAGATAAAGAAGAAGCATCAGCCAGAGCTTTTACCAACTACATCAACAAAATGAGGAAGAGAGACAATGAGATTTGTTCTGGAGCAAGTTCACATCTTCACCCGGACTAAATCAGATCTCCAAAAGTCAAGCTAATGACTAAAAATAAGCGCTGAGTGGGAGGCAACCCACTGTTAGGTAATTTTCAATATGGTTTTATTTTCATTTATTACTGATAGTTTGTTTTCTAAGGATTTCAGGTATTAGGAAAAAGATTCATGGAAGATGAGTTATGCGCCAGCTATCGACAGACAACCGGCCGGTGTCACTCGACAGATCATCACAAGTATTGATCGCCACTTAGCTGTGTTGATCAATACTCACATCAAAGCAGGTATACAGTCTTCCTTTGTTCAATATTTTCCATAAGGTTTATTGTCCCACCAATCTTAGGCTTAATAACATTGGTCACAGTGTTATTTAAGTCTGGGGGAGGTTCTACTAATATTATGTTTGAGTTAGATATTTAGTATAGAAACTCGAGTAGACGATTGCCTTGGATATCGACCGATTAGAGCATGTCGATATCGATTGATAATACATCACTTACATCGACCGATGGTAACTCCTTTCCATCGATCGATAGTTAATTCGGTCAGGTATATCGTTCATACTTGTTAAATTTCGTACTTCTGCTTTATGATTTTCACCTTACCACCGACTGTGTTACACTGGGGACAGTGTAATTTAAGTCTGGGGGGATTACTAACGTTTATCTACCTTATGAGTCTTATTTAAAATGTTTTCAAAAATTTTTATTGAGTCAAAAAAAAAAAAAACTTTCAAAGTCTTACCTTTTATATTACCACTCTTTAGCACAATTCTTAGATTTGTTGATTGCAGAAAGTACTATAGATGCTAAAGTGGATCACCGATCATCCTATGACAACACTTTCATGATTGTTTAGAAGAACCAAAGCTGATTTCCAACCTAACCTGACATCTATTGCTTGTCTTGGGGCTTGGTATACAAGGGATCGGAATCCTCCTGCAAGTCTGGAAGGTAAAAGTCTCAAAAATTTTGGTTTCCTTCTCTCCTTCCTTTGGCATCCCCAGAAAATAAAAGATTGAGATGATTTCCTGAGAGGCAGAGGGAGAGGTACATTACCCATGACGCCACTATTCTAAATCAAAGGAATGATCACACATTGTGGAAGCGAGGGAGAGGTAAATTACCTATGACCCCACTATTCGCCTACACTTTGTCAAAAGAGCTACAAAAAGTAGAAATATCAATAACATGAACATTAGTTGTTCATTGGGATTGATATAAAAAGAGAGAGAAAGAAAGAATTGGGATTCAGAGAAGGGGGATAAAGAGAGAAAGGGAACCAGGATGAGAATGCCTGAAACTTGTTTGGGTTGAATCCAAGTGTTCCTTGATCGATACTCCCAAGGTAAAGCCTACACCTTTATTTTTTATGCATAAATGAAATCAGTAGAGGGGATAGACAAACAAGGGATGTTTATGTTGATTGGCTAGATGTACTTGGTTGCTAAGCTAGGATATGGTATAATGTACTTCTGTAGTTGATAGATATGAGATGTGGTTTGCAACAAAGTAAGAGGTGATGATTTTAAAGTTGAGATTTTGATTGAGTCCCTGCTGTTTTTAAACTTCTTTCAAAGACTAACTTAAGGTTTGCTTGAGGACAAGCAAAAGGTTAAGTCTGGGGGAGTTGATATACNATGTACTTCTGTAGTTGATAGATATGAGATGTGGTTTGCAACAAAGTAAGAGGTGATGATTTTAAAGTTGAGATTTTGATTGAGTCCCTGCTGTTTTTAAACTTCTTTCAAAGACTAACTTAAGGTTTGCTTGAGGACAAGCAAAAGGTTAAGTCTGGGGGAGTTGATATACCATGATTTTGACCCGTTTTTGGTCATGATTTCTATATGTTTTTATTATAATTATCTATGTTTTGGAGTCTATTTAGAGAATTTACAGGTTCAGGTACGTCCTGGTGAAATATGGTGGTTTTGGTGTCTTTTGGAGCCTTTAAGTGCAGAACTGCGCATACGCGTCAGATGTTTAGATATATATGGAGACCTTTCCATGGTGAGATTTAGCTGATCTTTTGATAAAAGATAGAGCTTTGAGTTAGCTTTCCAATGCCACCGGTTTGGGGTCAATCCAACGGTTAGATCAGAAGTTATGCTCGTTTTACTGAAGAGTGGCCAGTCTGCCTCGCGAGAGAAGACTGTCGGGAAGATATGTGCATTTCGATCGATGAGAGACACTTCATATCGATCGATATGGATGCCAGAATGCGGGCCGAGTATATTTCGTGACCAACTGAAGCCCAGAAGAAATCTAAATTACCGGATTGCCCTTGGACGACAATAAACCCTATTTTATGTTATTTGCAAGCCATTGTTGACGGCTATGCTATCTAAGATTTCTTTTCACCTTTGTTTTTGTTCTTAGTGAGGAGAGAAGAGGGGAACTCCTTCAGAGTCCTCTTGGAACTCCATTGGAATTATCTTTATTTTCTTATGCTATTATTATTCAGACTATGATTTGTGTTTCTTCTATCATGTCTGAGTAGTTCATCTTGTTAGGTTTAGGGATTTCATGAGCTTAATGTTAAACTGAATATCAATTAGGATTGCTAGAATATCTATAGATCTCTACACCAGGGTGATTTGTAATACTAGGATCTGGAGTAATTAGGATACCACGATAGTGTGNTTGTGTTTCTTCTATCATGTCTGAGTAGTTCATCTTGTTAGGTTTAGGGATTTCATGAGCTTAATGTTAAACTGAATATCAATTAGGATTGCTAGAATATCTATAGATCTCTACACCAGGGTGATTTGTAATACTAGGATCTGGAGTAATTAGGATACCACGATAGTGTGACTAATTGCTTGAACCTAGAATCATAGGAAAATTGAGATACACGAAAGTGTAGTCAATTAACGGAACCCGAATCCTGCTGGATTAGATACTTAGGCGCAGATGATAATTTTGTCTAGGAATCTAGTTGAACATAATCGATTAGGTCGCTAATGCTTGTCTGAGGTAATATCGATCGATACTCAGGCCATAGTATCGATCGATACTCATTTCTTGTTCGCATGCGATAGCATGAACAAGGACTTAGATATCTGATTAGTAATTACATTGATAGATGAATTACTTGCTTATTAAAATCGATTTCCAAAATGAATCTATAAGTTGTTAGCATCTTGAATTGTTGTTTTGAATCTCTTGATTGATAAATCCCTAGGTTTAGCTATTTCTCTTATTGCTTACAAACTCAACCAATTGAACAACTATCTTGTTCACATTGCTTTTATTTACTGTTTATTAAACTGTTTACCTAGCTTAACCTTGATTTCTATAGTCTATTGTGTACTCCTGCTCTCTGTGGATTCGATCCCTAAGTACTACGATTGAACCTCTTATTTGAGAGAGTAATTCACTCCTTAGGGTTAAACATTTGAGTGATATTAAATTAGGCGCCGTTGCCGGGGAGCAAGGATAAGCCATTAAACTTGATTGATAGGTTTAGTCTAGGTTTTATTTACTGTTATAGTTATTTACTGAAAAAAAATTCTTGTCTTTCAGGTACATACATGTCTATTAGTACCAGAAGCAGCAAGGAGGAATTACTTTTCATCTCAGATCCTACAAGATTGGAGCGTTCGATCCGCAAAGAAAAACGTTCCCTATCGATCGATAACAACACCAGTATATCGATCGATACTCGCCAACCACAGTCGACCGAGACACCGTCTTCATCGGCAGATTTCCCTGCTCGGTTCTGGGGCGAACCAAAGGAGTCCCGAAATCAAGCCGTCTTCCGCGGATCCTAGTAGTTCTGTGGGGGCGAATTGCCTTGGTTCTTGCAGTTAAGGTTTCAACTTGTTTTGCGAGTGAACCAATGAGCTTTTCTTGTTCCTCTGATTTCTCTTTGAAATCGTAGAGCAACTTTTCGACGGCCTCGGTGTTAGCGTTAGTGTTGACCGTGAACATATCGGGAGCTGGTTTGTTGTCAACGTTGTCGCCATCGATGCGAGTTGGTTGTTCTTCAGACATCGCTTCTCGATTGACCGTGCTGCGGCTTGAGTGTAAGATAGATCCGACCCCCCTTCCTTCTAGCGCCAAACTGTGGGAACCAAAATTCACCCCTGTCGATTTTACGTAAATTTAGGAACTTAGAGAAAACCCTAATTTCCTAGAGGACCTAGCTATCTACGGAACCACACACAGGCAATCAAGAACACGATGAGAATAAAGTTGAAGTATGAAAAACGGGATTAAGAGCAAGAAGGAGTCTTATTCAGAATTCGCGTATGAACGGTACAACAAGAGTAAGCCTTAGCTGCGTGAGCCCTCGGAGAATTCCTAGTTATAGCAATCTAAGACTAAACCCCTAGTTGAGACGCAGCTCGATAACAAAAACGGAAAGTTGCCTAAATGCTAAGTTTTGGTGGTGAAAGCTCCTGAAATTCGTTCTTTTGTTCCGCCCCTGGCCTTCTGCTTATATACTCCCTCCTTAGACGGTTTAGTCCTTCCTTTTCGCCCAAATTTGAGTTTATCGAGAATCTTCCATTTGTCTCAATCTTTCCATTTTCCTTGCGGAAATCTTCTATTTATCTTCAAACTTGACATTTATCTTTGAACTTGACATTTATTTTCTTTCTGTGAGTAAATCGTCAAACCGTCATTTTATCTTTGGGCTGGATTTCATTTAAAGTCGCAAGTGGGCTTTTATCGCGCTTTTGGGCTGTCCGAGCCGTTTTGCGATAAAAACCATTTTACAATTTTTGATGAAATCGTTTCCTGATACGATGCCGTTTTATAAGATTCCTCGAGTTAATCGTATAGTTTGACAATGTACGATGTTCCGTGTAATCGTTGCCGTTTTATACGTCTTCCCGAACTTTACGAGAAAAGAATACTTTTAGAATTTTTATCGTAAAACTTTAACGGTGACACGGATCGAGACGAAATGAGAGACGTTTCGACCATGGTTCAGAGCATCGAATCAAAGGACGTATGCCTTACGTCAAGGATGCGGGAGATCGAGGCTCGGGACGGTCAGCTCAACGTACGGCGAGTCGAACTGGGTTGGTTCGGTTCGCCATACGGCGATCCGAACTGGGTTGGTTCGGTTCGCCATACGGCGAGCTGCTTTGAGGTGACCAGCTCGCCGTATGGCGAGCAGAACCGGATGGTTCGGCTCGTCGTACGTTGAACTGGTTCGGTCGAACCTGCTCGCGATTTACGGCGGATGCGGTTTTTCGCTTAACTTGGGCACTCGTGTAATCGGTGATTGTTTCGTTCATTCTTCCAAGATAACGATCTACAAGTTTTCCGCGAATTTCCTTTGTTCGGAAAGTCCTTAGAATTTTATATAACAAATTCTAGTGTTTTATAAAACGTATTTTTATTTTTTGCGGAAAGTTTTGGTCATTGATTCCGTCGTACCGATTTTGAACCCAACATATTCAATCAATATTATTCAATAAAAGTTCATTTTAGTCAACCAGAACCTTATTACATCATGGTCTTCTGCAGATATCGTTGCCCACATTATTTCTTTCTTTATCATTACAAAACAACACCACTACCAAATTCTTAGTGTGAGTTATAGGATCACACCTAATCCTTTTTTGCTAGGACCCAACAAAAATTCCCCGAAAAGTGAATCCCTCTCTAATTGTTCCTATATTAAAGCAACATTATGTGCACTCACCTCATATGTCAAGACATTCACAACATCGCATCCACCCCTTCTGATTCCTAAACCCTCAAGACATATTGGCGATAACACATTTCCTTAACATCATGGAGCACCTAAGTTTGATCTTAGATGTGAATGCATAAGCTCTTCTAACTAGGTTGTGCTACATTGACATAATGCTCCTCCACTCTTCCTGAACGACAATACTTGCATCATGTCCTTCACTGACAGACAAGTCAATGGTTTGACCAACTTGTAGAGCCCTTTGTTATGTTGATGATTACTCACTAATCTAAAGAAGTTATGATCGTTGGTGGATTCTTCGTCTTTGGTTGATTGGACTAGTCACGGCAATTTTTTTTTTAATTCTCTACAACGTTTCTCGGATACCACATGACCCAATAACATATTTCAATTTTACTGAAAATGCACTTGCTTAACAGTAAATAACATGTGCATTGACAAGCAGACTATAAAGTCACTACAAGAAAATCTGCGTTTTCCGACTGCACACTGCGACTAATATGGTAGTCGCATATTATATGACTAAATAGCGACATATTTGCGACTGTTTTCCGATGGTGTAAGAGCAGTCGTACATCATTCGCTAATTAGAGACTGCGTAGACTAGTCGCTAATTCGTCGGAAATTTACGACTGTTTTGTGACTACACTTGAGTCGGTATGAATTAGGCGCTTCTCAGTCGCATATTTTACGACTTTTCTGCGACTACATTGGGGTCGGTATGTATTAGTTGCATATCAGTCGTAAAATATGCGACTATTTTGCGACTGAATTGGTTTGTCATAACGCAGTCGCGAATTAGTCGGGAAAAACCAATACATCACGTGATTTACATTTTTTATAGTTGGTGTACCTACTTTTGTACTACAGTCGCTATTTAGTTGCAAGTTAGTCGGAAAATTTTCTGTAGATATATACAAATCGTTTTCTTCTCTCCTCAGTCGTACAAGATTTAAAGAAAAAAAGGAAAAGAAATATTTGAAGAAAAATGAAAGTTTAAAGAAAAGGAAAATTTTATGTTTTGCAATGTCTGGAAGTTACGGCTATTCAAATTTCGAGAGTGGATGTACAAGAGGATCGATGAAGAGACGGGATATATTTCAGAAGAGTTCATTGCGGGGGTAGAGCAATTTATGGCATTTGCAAACAGTCAGCCTCTGACACAGAGCAATAACGGTAAGTTTTTCTGCCCATGTAATGCTTGCCGAAACGAGAAATTTCTCCCGGGAACAAAAATTTGGAGACATATATATAATAGAGGATTTATGCCAGACTATTATATTTGGTATAACCATGGAGAAGAAATAGATATGGCATTAGGAACGAGTTATGTAGACCCGACGCATTTAAGTGGTAGTGAAGAAGCTGGTAATGAAGATAATTATGTTGATATGGTTAATGATGCATTTCGTGATAATGTGGGTTTTGATAACTATCAACAGGATGATAGTTATCAGAATGTAGTAGACCCGCAATGTAACCATTCCAAGAAGTTCTACAGTTTGTTAGAAGGAGCACAAAATCCTTTGTATGATGGTTGTCGTGAAGGACAGTCACAGCTGTCTTTAGCTGCTCGGGTTTTGCAAAATAACGGATTATAATCTGAGTGAAAAGTGTGTAGATTCGGTATGTCAAATGTTGATAGACGATTTACCAGAAGGAAACACGACAACCGATTCACACTTCTAGACCGAAAAGTTGATGCGCAACTTAGGGGCCCAAATTATACAATTGATATTTGTATTAACAATTGTATGATCTTCTGGAAAGAAGATGAAAGGTGGGAACAGTGCCAATTTTGTGGTGCAGAAAGATGGAAGCCCAGGGACAAAAGACGTATAACCAAAGTACCATATAGTCGTATGTGGTATCTACCTATAGCTGATTGGCTGAAAAGAATGTACCAAAGCAAGAAGACCGCTGCGGCTATGAGATGGCATGCTGATGAGGGAGAAATGTGTCATCCATCTGATGCAGTGGAGTGGAAACATTTTCAAGATATACATCCCCAGTTTGCCGAAGAACCTCGTAATGTTTATCTTGGATTATCTACAGATGGATTCAATCCGTTTGGGATGTCTCATAATCATTCGTTGTGGCCTGTAATCTTAACTCCATATAATCTACCCCTGGTATGTGCATGAATACAGAGTACTTGTTCCTCACAATTCTGAATTCTGGGCCAAATCATCCGCGAGCTAGTCTGGATATCTTCCTCAAAACTCTGATTGAGGAATTAAAAGAATTGTGGTCAACTGGAGTTGAGGCATACGATGTGTCTTTGAATCAAAATTTTAATCTAAAAGTCGTGCTTTTGTGGACTATAAGTGACTTTCCAGCGTATGCCATGCTATCAGGATGGACAACACATGGGAAATTGGCATGTCCGATTTGCATGGAAGATACAAAATCTTCTTATCTTCCAAATGGAAGGAAGAGGTGCTGGTTTGATTGTCACAGAAGATTTCTTCTTTTATGATCATCCATTGAGGAAGAATAGAAAGGAATTCTTGAAGGGAAAACACGCCTTAAGAAAAACTCCACCCGATTCTTTGACTGGCAAGCAAGTTTATTCTGAGTGGTTAAAGAGTGTTAATCCACCGAAAACGTCTAGCTGCGGTGGAAACGGTCATGAAAAGAAGAAGCCTGGATAAGGGAAGTACCATAACTGGCACAAGGAAAGCATATTTTGGGAGTTGCCATACTGGAGGGACCTAAATCTTCGACATAATCTTGATGTTATGCATGTAGAGAAGAATTTTTTTGATAACATCATGAATACTCTTATGAATGTGAAGGGTAAATCGAAAGACACAATCAAATCAAGATTGGATATAACACAGTTTTGTGATAGGCCACACTTACATGTTGATAGTCATGGTCAAGCTCCATTTCCTCCATACACATTGGACGAAGATGCAAAAAAAAGTTTACTGAGATGTGTGAAGCACTCAGTTAAATTCCCTGATGGTTATGCTTCAGACTTAGCTAGTTTTGTTGATATGGAGAACAACAAGTTTTCTGGCATGAAGAGTCATGATTTCCATGTTTTTATGGAGCGGTTACTTCCGTTTGTTTTTTCGGAACTCTTATCCCAAAACATCCATCTTGCGTTATCAGGTGCTTATTTTGTTATATTTTTATATATGAAATGATACAACGTAAATTCATATATAACTATAAAAAAAATTGAATTTTGTAGGTGTTGGATTGTTTCTTCGCGATCTTTGCTCGAGAACTTTGCAGAAGATCGTCTTCGTATTCTAAAAAAAACATTGTTTTGATCATCTGCAATTTAGAGAAGATCTTTCCAGCATCATTTTTCGACGTAATGGAACACCTCCCTATACACCTCTCCTACGAAGCTGAACTGGGAGGACCTGTCCAATATAGGTGGATGTATATTTTTGAAAGGAATTTCAAAAAGTTGAAAAGAAAAGCAAAAAACAAGAGATTTGCTGCAGGATCGATTGTTGAATCATATATTAATGAGGAGATAGCTTACTTCTCCGAGCACTATTTTTCTGATCACATACAAACAAAATCAAGGTAAATGCAATAATAATTCCTCAGATTCACTAATTTTTCATGTGTAAGCACAAGTTTTTTTTTTAATTTTATGAATGTGGATCATTCTCGCAGGTTCACAAGATATGATGAAGGTGAAGTCCCTGTATATCATTTCCCTTGTGTACCTGATATATTTACCCAAGTAGGTCGTCCAAGTGGGGAAATGCAAGAAATATGGCTTTCCGAAAAAGGCTATAGATGCGCACATTCATATGTTCTTCGAAATTGTGAATATTTTCAGCCATGTGAGTGGTATACTTTGGTAATTATCTTATTTTGTTTCCATTTATCGACCTATAATTTCTCATACTAATTTGTGGTGGTGATATAATATAGGATGTTTGAAGATTATCTCAGAGAAAGAACTCTCCACAAAGAGAGCTGACGAGTATCATATATGGGTGAAAGATTAAGTATGTCTTAGTAATATTATTTTGTATTTGTGTGTATAATTATTTGTGTATATATTGATAATATATTTATATATATGCAGGTTGTGGGAGTCGATTTCACCCTACTGTCAAATAAATCGTAAATAAGGAAACTTCGGGAAAAACCCTAAGTTTCCAGAGGAACCGGCTATCTGCGAGAACCGCACAACGAAAATAAGAAAACGATAACTTAGAATAAAAACGAAAAATAAGAGAGGTTTGAGAGCAAGAAGGTTCTTATTCCGAATCTGCGTTGAACTGGTTACAAAAAGAGTAGCCGTAAACGTAAGAACTTAGAAAACCCTAATTGAGACGCAGCTCGCTAACATAAAAAACGGAAAAATTCCTAAATGCTAATTTTGGTGGTGAGAGCTCTGAATTTCGTGTCCCTTTGCTTCTGCCCT
>CAKOAT010682931.1:3862-39510 GCA_932364175.1 Eruca vesicaria subsp. sativa | reverse complement strand
AACGATCTTCGGGTTTTTATAAAACGATCTCTCGAGTTTTATAAAACGATCTCTCGGGTTTTATAAAACGATCTTCGAGTTTTATAAAACGATCTTCGAGTTTTATAAAATGATTCTCGAGATTCATAAAACTGTTGCGTTTACGCGTTTGCGGGGAATTTTGGCTATTGATTCCGTCGTACCGATTTTGACCCCAACACAGGTTAGTTACTGGAGTAATACACATGGGTTTGATGAGTGGGTTAAAGATATTGCGAATGGCCTGTGCATAAGGCTAAAACCTGGCCCATGTATTACACCAGGGGTTTTTTTATTTCATACAGGAAAACATGGCGAAGGCCGGAAGACTTGTAACTATTGTGTATGTGTTAAAGGAGAGAGTTACACAAATGCATCCGATGAAGCTGATTACTACGGGATCTTAACTGATATCATTCAAATTGAGTATGAGGGCACAGTGAATTTGAAAATCACACTTTTCAAGTGTAAGTGGTATGATCCTGTGATTGGCATAGACACTCGGCGGAGCAATGGTGGCATTGTGGACGTTCTTTCATCAAGCAAATACTATAAATATGAACCATTTATTCTAGGTACGTATTTATACATATTAATTAATATCTATATATATATAATATGTATGAATTATTACTATGATTATTTGTTATTTGACAGCATCTCAAGCACATCAAGTTTGTTATATCTCGTATCCGTACGTAAAGAAACCAAAGAAATTTTGGTACAATGTTTTAAAAGTGAATCCGAGGGGAATCATTTCAGGAGATTATGAAAACAAAGAACCGACATTGTTGCAACAAGAAAATGATGATGCGGTATTGATGACTACGGTCGAAGATCTAGATGTCGACCATTTGGTACATGCTCATGTAGAACCAATAAATCTCGAGTTTGATGTGTTAGATGCTGAACAAGAGGATGAATTCCAATGTATATCATCATCTTCTGATGATGATGAAGACACCGAAACACCCTACTAAAATAGTAAAATGTAGTATAATGTGTATTGTAATATATTTTGTAAACTTTGTTCTAATGTGTGTTGTAGTATATTTTATAAACTTTGTTTTAATGTGTATTGTAATATATTTTGTAAACTTTATTTTAAACCATATTATAGTATTGATAAAAATAAAAAAACCCTATATCATAAGTTTATTTTGTATCAATATAAGAAAAATCTCTAACCCTCTAACATTTTAGAAGCTTCGTAACCTTGTATAATGTATCTAATACAAATCCCTAAAGTTCATAAATTTCACTAATTTAATCTCCCTCCTAAACTAAATAAATCCCCCGCTTAAGCCCAAAAATGATTTCCTCCCATAAAATTTCAGTCCCCACCCAAGCCCAATTAATTAGAAACCAAAAAATAATAAACAAAACACTCTTCCACTACCCTAGCCGACACAACTCTCTCGACACAAAACACTGAAACTCTCTGAAAACCCTAATCTCTCTCCCTCGAAACTGAAGACTATGGCCGGAACATCAAAGAAGAGGAAACCCGTAAAAAGGGCTCAACCATCTCCTCTACCGCCGCAGTATGATTTCATTCCAATGACAACAGACCTTCCGCCATTACAACCGCAGATCTGGACCATCGTTGAGTGACTACCCACCTCCGAAGCAGCTGTTCCAGGAAGCGACGACGGCGACGGCGACGACCCTACCTCGAGCTTCTTCAACGCCTCTATTTCAACCAACTCCACCACCACGACCTCGAGCTTCTTCAACGCCTCTATTTCAACCATCTCCACCACCACGACCTCGAGGGTCTCAAACCTCAGCCACTGTTCAACCTCAACAACCTACTGTCCAACAATCTCCTATAAGTTCTGAAGCTCAAAACTCAGAGAGTGACTCGAGTGACTCAGATACAGAAGCTCCAGAAGGTCCAGAAGGTCCAGAAGTTCAGGAAGAGGATGAATCAGTCCTACATGTAGAACCCAATCTGGCTAAAGACCGGATGAGTGTTCTCAACATCCTTCTCTCCCACCCAGGCCAAAACTGCATTGTCCTTTTTCCCACCCTCGAGCCTGGAACCTTGTGGTTAGTTACATGTCTATCTGAAACTTTAAGCTTATGAGATTGTGTCTGTGAATTACTTTTGTGATGTGTCAATATTAAAAAGTTTGGTTCTGTGAATTACTTGTTGAGACTGTGTGATTATTATTAGAGTTTGTTTCTGTAATTTATTTAGCTTGTTGAGTCTGTGAATTACTTTCCAGAGTGTGAATATTATGAGATTTTGGTTCCGTGAATTAAGAGTTTGTCTTTGTGAATTTCTTATGATTTTCCTATGATTGATTTCAGCTGTTTCTGTGAAGTACTTCTTAAGGCACAGTTGCTTATAGTATTGTTTCTGTGATTTTGTTTTAGTTTATGGTATTGCTTCTGCGATTGATAATTTTTTTAGTTTATGATATTGTTTCAATGATTGACACTTGTTTCTGTGAAGTACCTGAGATTTCGACATTGTTTAGCTTTGAGATGTTAGAATATTATGGGTGTTTCCTTATATGACTGCCTAATACTACTAATGTTTTTGTGTTTGGAGGTTTGGTCATGATAAGTCTAAACTGACCAGAAGGATCACCAAGGTCTTAAAAACAAGTTTGATGGTCCTTTTTACAGCTGGACGGTTGTACCTCGGAAGAGACAAGAAAGATACTTTATTGAATTTGCAGTTAAGTATTTTCTTCTAAATTGCTTTTGTATAGAGTTTCAACTGTCTATTTTTTTAATTTTCGTTTTGTATTAATTTGAAATTACTAAACTATTGATATATTTGATTCCTAACATCAACTTGTCTTATATATTGTAGAAAACTCACACTTGGAATCCCATACATACTGGCGTGGTTCAAGAGAAGTTTGAGAAAATATGTCTGCTCCGTTTGAAGGACATTGTTAGCACTCTTAGGACTTCTAGAAAACGACCAACTTGGATCAGAGGAACTCTGTGGAAAAAAATGGTAAAGTATTGGGACACTGCAGATGCCATAAAAAAAAATCAAGACAGCATCAGCTGCTCGGATGTCTGAACGTGGTGGACTTGGACCTCATACGCACAACTCAAGCTAGAAGTCTTACCTCCAAATTGAACAAGAAATGGTAACTTCTTTTTCTGTCTCCAAAGTTAATTTTTTTTTGTCTCATTAACCTTTACTTTATTTACCATTTCAGGTTGAAGAATTGGGCAGACCAGTGACTATCGGTGAGGTTTTCATCAAGACACATACAAAAAAAGATGGCACTTTTGTAGAAAAGAAATCTAAGCAAGTTGCAGAGGCATATCAAAGGAACAAGCAAGGCAAGTTGGCTGACCTTGGCACTGAAAACTCAGAGAGTTCAGATGGTACTTCACACCCCCACCCACAGCTCTCCCTAGAACTAGATAATGAGCTCTTCCTTTTGGTAATTTACTCATTTATCTCTGATTTTAATGATACTTTTTTCTGGTTAATAATATCTCTGCTAACTTCCTTTGTTTTTGTAGTCCACTTTAACAGACAAAAGAGGGAAATAATATGGAATAGGAAGCTTAGAGAGTATAGTCATCAATGGAAAGCAGATGTACAATGCATCCTCCTCTTCTTCTCCTTCATACTTGAACCTCCAAAAACAGCTCGGCAATGCTCTCAAAAAGATTGAGGAACAGGTGGCTTACAATACCAGGCAAGAAAAAAAGGATTGAAGAGCAGATGACTTGTAATGCTAAGTTAACTAAAAAACTCAAAAAGTCTTCTTTGGTGGAGAAGTATCTGTCTGCAACAGATCCAAAGTTTTTGGCCTTCATAGCTACTAATGAAGATGAAGATGATGGATTTTAGCTTCTCTATATTCTTTTGTGCAACTTTAGTTTTGTATGATATTTATTACTCTCCTTAAGAGTTTCTTTTGCAACATTTGTATTATAAATTCTCAGTTTTATTTTAAGATTTTAGGTCTTATTCTCATTTTCCTTCCTACAATGAAATCAACACAATCTGATTTGTGTATTTTGATCGATTAACAACCACGTAGTCGCCTAATTAGTCGGTAATAATAACAAAATTTAATCTCAATTAAGTAGGTAATTAGTCGTACAGATAGTATTTAATCAGTCGCTGATTAGTCGCTCTTTTTACGACTACATACCGACTTAAATTAACGACTACATAGCGACTACAAGTTATCGTCTACATACCGACTACAAGTTATCGTCTACATACCGACTGATACAGAGTCGCAGTTTGGTCTTTAGGTAGTCGTAAAGTAGTCGTACAGTTTTCAACTGATTGACGACTATTTTACTACTATAACCATCTGTCATAAGATAGTCGCAACACACTCGGAAATTTACGACTGATTCACGCTGTAACAATTTGCGACGCAGCAATTTACGACTACGTCGATCAGTCGCAAATCAGTCGTTAACATGCTATTTCCGACTGAATAACGACTGATATGCAGTCGGTAAGAAAATGTTTTCTTGTAGTGAGTACATCTACGAAAAAGCGTAAGAATACATAGAATTCTACTGTCGCGACACAAATCTGATTAGTGATGAAAATAATGTAAATAGTTACATTTTTTCTATGTAAGTTAGTGTCTAGACTTTTCCAATGTCCAAATGTCAAATATCCATAAAATAAAAGATGGTTTGACAATTCTTATTTAGAATCACCAAATCTGATTAGTGATGAAAGTTGTGTTTTTGAAAGTTGAAGTTATGAGAATTATTTAGATGAAAATGGAGAAGAAATGAGAAGAAAGAAAGTTTGGTTGGTCTAGAGTGAGAAAAAATGATTAAAAATTCATTTTTGAATTTTAAGAACTTAAAATTGTTTGTTTATGGTTGTTAGAAAAATTGATCGTAATGACATAGTTGTATACAAAAAAAAATGTTTAGAATATTTTTGGAAAAAAAATAATGATATTTTTGTAAATATTTGGGATATTTAAGGAAAAATGATAAAACTTAGTAGAAAAAAAAGTTATGTTTGCTTTTGAAATTTGAATCTTTTTTGGCAAATCCCCGGTAACTTAATAGCCTGATAAGTTATTCCCACCATTTGTGATTTGATTAGATAGAGCTATGCCGATTACACGCATAATCAATATTATTAAATTAAAAACATGTCCTATAGATATTTAGTGGATCCAATTTAAAAGGGCAATTCTCTCAAATAGCATTCTTTTAAATTTTTTAACATAAAAATAAACCTCAAAAATTAAAATGACCAAAATAGTATGTTTTATTTTGAAAATTTTAATTTTTTTTAATTTTTTTAAATTCGAAACCATATCCCCAAAACCCCACTCCTTAGCTCTAAACAAAAAAAAATCTAGGATTAGTTAACCCAAGGATATAAATGTATATTTAATAAAACATTTAAATGCTATAGTGATTATTTTAATTGTTAAGGTCTATATTTATGATAAGAATTTTTTTAGGTCTATTATAGTCATTTTCTCAATTTAAAATTTCAACTATACATACTTAATCTAACCGTCCGCTCCTATGATCCTATCATATCGTTCACTCCTATTATATATTACACTCATTTCTGTTTGACTTTCATGGACATAAAATTTAGTTAGTGGACATGTATTTTTGTTTGATTAACTATAATCCTCCTTTTTTAACAGCTTTAATTGTTCCTTAAAAGTACTGGTTGCTCCTATGACCCTTATATAAGTGTCTTACAAATAATTGTCAATTCGTTTAATCAAAATAACTAATCTGATTAATGTTATCACTATTAAAAGTTATGGGTTATTATTCTTTCTTTTTTGACATCATGGTTATTCTGTGAGACATACAAAATAATTACCAAATAGAAAATAAATTAAACAAATTTTTTGATCATTGCATAAAATATTAAAATAAACATTAACTAATCTAAGAAAAATTTAAAAGATTAATTATATCAGTTTCAATCTTATAATATACCCTAAATCATACATCATACACAAATTTGAATATCATTTTGGTATATATTATTATTTAACGATAAAAATGACTTATACAAAAAGTAAAATATTATTTATTATGTCATTTTGTAAGTAATATTGATATGGATTTTTGGTTGTTCGAATTGTCATATCTACTAGTTCAACTACGGATCTGGATCAGATATACAAATACTATTTGAAAATTTAAACATTATAATAAAACTATTTTAAATTATTTATCTATTATATTAAAACATGATCATGACTTATTGATAAATGATTAGTCCAACATATTTTATAACTTCATCTAAGTGATTATCTAAATATATAACGTAACCACTTTCGATTATAACCCCATTCGATAACTATCTTTTAAATACAATTATCAAAACCTCTCTTACTAATAATTAAAAATGAATATTATATATAAATATGATTACAAAAAATAAATATGATTACAAAAAAGTCAAATAAAAAAATAGAAGAAAAAATAATAAAAAAAATATACCCGCCGTTTCAAAGATAGGCAGAATCTAAACTAGTTGATAAAATTTTAAGTCCAACAAAAAATATAACTATACCTACATTTTAAATATAACTACTACTCACGTTATATATTTTGGAAGATAAAAAATATTGGGCTATCGGCCTTGCTTTTGATTTCCATTTTAAAACCAGAGGAGATATTCTAATGTGTAATATATTTTGACCCATGTAATATTATGGCTATTATGTGTAATAATAACATTATTATATATGAAATCAAATCATGAATGTTTTTGAAAAACATATAATTTGCATATGTAATTACAACTTTATTAATAAACAAAATTGTAACTATATTTTGTTATTTAAAAAAAAATTACAATTAAAATACAAATTAATGTGTTAAATGGCTATAGCACAAGTGTATAGTTATGCAACATTATTAATTCAAAACAAATATCACAATTCTTAATAATAATTAAAAATAATATTTTACACAAATATGATTCCAAGAAAATAACGAATATGATTAGAAATAAAAACACAGATGTGATTACAAAGAAAAACACATATATAAAAAGAATAAATTTCTAAAAAGATATGTAAAACAAAAAAAATATTGAGAGGACGGGTTACATATCTTTTTTGTTTTACATATCTTTTTAGAAAGAATCAAAAAATTGTCTGAACTGTACTTAAAAGACTGGAAACAAATCATTGAAGGACACCTATTAGCTTTAGCTTCTCAATGTATTTGGTAGACATTATATGATTTCGAATGGTCTTGTCAATAATCCGTGTTAAGTGGTGGGTGGGCTTCACACAATTGTTGTGCTTCCTGTCATTTCTCTCCCTCCAGATATGGTAGACACCTACCTGGAGTGCTAAACAGAGAAGAATCAAGGTTACTCTGTCATGAGATCGATCGCTAATCTGTTCCAATGTAGCAAGTCAATCCGGATCCGGTTAAGTGTTTAGAAGGTTCCCTAACACTTCAATCTAAACTGTAAATGAGTAAAGGCAAGCGAAAAAGAGATTGTCTCTAGATTCATTAGGTTCCGCGCAAAAGAGACCCGAATTTAACCTATCTTTGACTGCAAGCAATGTTATGACAGCGAAACGAGGGACGTATTGTGGGAACCAAACAATTTTGCTCCAAGATTGCAATTCCTTCTAATCGATAATCATCCTCTCCTTCTTTCCAAAGGGCTGTGTCCCATTGGCGGATCTAGAAAAAAATTGGAATGGGGACAAAAATTGTATTTAATAATTTTTGAAGTTTATGATATAGAAAATATGTTTTTTATATACTTTAGAAACTAGGTCATTCGTGTGGATTTCGGAGCATCGCGATCATCTCCTTATAATCAGTTCCAAAGTTCTGACATGGCGAATATTGAAGCATATTTTTCATTGCCCACCGCAGTGCCTCCAACTCTGAATGCAACGCCGACTCTACTCTATCAAAATTGCACAGCCCCATTAACTGGCCATTTCCCGAGCTATCATTCTCGACCCAACCACATCCACTGAACTAATCAATAGAAGTCCAAGATTCATCCACCATGCATATGTTACCCAGACTTATGGCCTGGTTTTCCTCAACTCCGTTATTTAGGGATGACGGAGTATCCTGCTCATTTTCTCGGAACCAGGCTTGGCACTCACTTTCTACATACCGCGCTAGTTCCAAAGGGTCTCTATCAATACCTCTGAACAACTTATCATTGCGAGTCTTCCAAATATACCAAATTAGCCAGGGATAAGGATCCCTGTCCAATTCCGGTTCATTATAGAATTCTTCCTCCAGAAGAGGTAATCCATATTCGCATATGTGCTCAGAAATGGGAACAAAGAAGGACTGGTAGGCGTGGATGATAAATCCCAAACTTGCAATAAAGTTGGACATTCGAAGATTGCATGTGTGATTGTTTCTTCGGGTTCCCCACAGCGTGGACAGTGATTATCACATCTCATATGTCTGTAATTTAAGATACTCGTAACAGCCACATGACATGTTATTAATTACCACATAAGATGGCACATATTTTGCGGAGCCTTGACCTTCCAAGCATGTGCTTGAAGCTTTGTGATGCTAGGTTCATATACAGCAGAGTCCTCTTCCTTCAACAAAATATTTCGTGCTACCCAGTATCCAGATTTAACTGTATACTTTGTAAAGCTCCAGCAATACGTATCTCGGCGGTGCGTGGAACTGATGGCCAAACTCTTAATGAGTGGTATATCAGCAGCAGCTACATAATTCTCAAGGCGGCTCTCATCCCAAGTCTTATTTCTTGATTAATTAAATCGCGCACTCACATGTTCGGATTCAAAACTGGTACTGATGGGGTTGTAGGTCTCGCTGGGATGGTAGGGATCCAAGGATCCTCCCAAACCGTCACCTCATACCCTAAATGAATCTTTTGTCTAATTTCCAGAAATAGTAATTCTCGTCCCGCCGATATGCTTGTCCACACATATGATGGGCTACTAACAGCAAACTGACGCAAAAACGTGCTCAATCTGTAGTACCTGCCTCTCAAAAGGCGAGCTACCAGGGAATCCGGATATTGTACTAGTCTCCATAATTGCTTTGCTAGTAGCGCCAAGTTGAATTCATGTATCATCCTGAAGCGAATCCCTCCTTCCTCTCTAGATAAGCATAACTTGTTCCATGTTGTCCAATGTATAACCCTTTGGGGGGGGATTGAACTCCACCAGAACTGTGCGATGGCACTAGCTAAATTCTCACAAATCTCTAATGGAAGAAGAAAGCATGACATTACATAAGTTGGGAGAGCTAGCAGTATCGATTTTATCATAACTTCTTGGCCACCTTTTGATAGCCACCGTTCTGTCCATCCATTTACTCAACTCCTTAGCTTGTCCTTAAGAAAAGCAAAGAGCTTGCATTTAGATCCACTGATATCCTCTGGGATTTCTAAGTATGTACTCATCCCTCCTTCGTTTTGGATCCCAAGAGTGTTTTTTGATCTCTTGGCTTACATCCTGACCGATTCTTTTACCAAAGAGTAAAGAAGACTTATCAAAGTTAATGCATTGTCCTGAGGCTTGTCCATATTTCTTGACCACTTTCATTACTTCTTCACATTCACGAGGCTCCGCCTTACAAAAGAACAGGCTATCATCAGCAAAGAGAAGGTGGGATACCGAAGGGCACGCACGCGTGATGCGCATCCATGTTATTTTTCCTTGGTTCTCTGCGTGATTTAGAAGGCTAACGAGCGCTTCCATGCATAAAATAAGATAAAAGGGGACAGAGAATCCCCCTGTCGTAGACCTCTCTCTGGGACGATATTCTCTCTGGGACGATATTCTCTCTTGGCTGGCCATTGATAAGGACCTTGTACTTTACTGATGTTACGCATCGCATTATCCAGGTTATCCAGACTTCTGAGAAATCCATCTTTCTCATGGTGGCCTCGATGAAGGACCATTCCATTCTATCATATGCCTTACTCATGTCTATTTTAATTGTCATTCTCTTATTGCGTCCACTCGGTTTGTTCTTAAGGCATGGAACATCTCCTGAGCTATCATAATGTTGTATGATATCTCTCTCCCGCCAACAAAGGCTGACTAGGTTTCTAAGATCCTATCTGGTAGAATCTTTTTTAATCTCTAATAGAGGACCTTAGAGATTATCTTGTAGCTAACATTACATAGACTGATAGGACGTAGTTGGCCCATCTGATTTGGCTTATCTACTTTTGGAATGAGACATATGTTGGTATCATTTAAACTAGAAGGCAACGTTCCTTCAAACATAAATTGATTAACCATAAGAGTTAAATCATCCTTTACAATATCCCATAATTTCTGGTAAAACAACGCAGTCATTCCATCCTCTACAACATTCCCATCTTCATCCAGCAATTGAGTAATCATGTTCCTCACCCTTCACTGCTTCGTGAGGGCGTGAAAAAATTTAGTATTTCTATCTCCTTCCCTTAACCAGAATACCCTACACTTCTGCTTCCAGACATCTCCTCCGCCTTAAGAGTGTCAGACAGTTCCTTTAAAGCTGTCGCAATTTCCTCTAAAGTTGCATCATCATTTGAAGGTAATTGATCTACCTTCTCCTCCAACTCCTCCACACTCTTCTCTGAATTCAGATTATGTTGTTTTTTTCAGTCACATAAGGCTCGCCGGCAACTTGCAATATGCTCGATGATACTTGCATCTGGTGGGAGGTCCGGTGATTTCGATCCCTCAAGTATAATCTGTCTGAGCTCCTTGTTTTCCAGCCATATCTTATCAAATTTGAAATTCTTTGATCTTCTGAGTTTATTTTTAAGAATGTCAGCTAGAATCGGACGATGATCCGATCTTCCAGAGTCTCATATACTGCACTTTTGAATGAGGGAACTTCTCATGCCAGTCCTCATTCCCAACAGCTCTATCAAGGCGGCATCTAACCGTAGTCCTCCCTACTCTCTTACCTACCCAGGATAGCATGTTCCCTATGAAAGGAAAATTCATCATACCACAATCAGTTAGCATTTGCATGAAGGGCAAGAAAGAGCTATATGGGTGTTGTCTGTATCCTTCCTTCTCTTCATAACAGGTTCATTAAAATCACCTATCATAAACCAGGGTCCATTCCTTGTTATTGAGAAACGCTTACGACGTTCCCAAACTAAATCTCTTCGTTCTAATACATGATCCCCATAAACAAACGTCATGTAAACTTTTATTCCATCAATGACTGCCTCGATTTCAATCATTCTGTTATTTGAAAATAAAAACATTAACTTGAAATTCATCCATAAAAAATAAAGCTAAACCTCCGCTGAGACCAAGTGGCTCAACGGTAAACAAACGATCAAATCCTAAGTCAGTCTGAATGTCTTGCAACAGCAGCCTCCTGTTCTTTGTCTCAGAAAGGAACACAAGGCATGGGTTGTGCTTCTGACACATCTTCGTAAGGCGTCGAACTGTGAGGTTGTTCCATATCCCTCGACAGTTCCAGCTGAGTTTCCTCATTGATCAAGTTTGGAGGAGATTTTGGACCCCTCCAAACCATTACTTTTGCGCGAGCTACCTCTTGAGTTCTTTGTAGAACCGGCATGTTGTTTTTCTGCGTGTGACAAGTCCCTAGACGAGGACCTGCGCTCCCTTGGTGAACCTCGACGGAGGAACTCACCCTTCTTACTCTGTAAACCCAAAGGGATCCGAGACCTTCCTCCATTTCTGTGAGATGATGAGTGTCTCGACTTCTCACGTGCTACTTTATCAGCATTTCCTTTATGCCCCTTAGAGCTCTTAACAGCACGTGCTTCCATATCCATTAATTCTTCTCCAAGAAAATCAGTATCAACATCTTCCTCAGCCATCAATTTATCTTGATTCTCCTCATCTCTGTTGCGTGTGTCAATGATTTATGTATCATTTAAAGCGCCTATAATCTGAGCATCCTTCGGTAGAACCTTCTCCGTAGGAGAGTAGGTAAGAACACGGGCAGTTACACGTTTAGTAACATGTTCATCATGTGAGATTTGAGCAGGGCTCACGATCTGGCTTGCTATCCTCTCTCCACTGCTCCAATGAGTATCTTCTACCCTTTCCTCCTTTTCCTGATGACTCGAAGAACCTTCAGTATGTTCTGATTGTGAGCGTTGAGCATATGACTCATTCCGTACGACAGTAGAGTCATAGCGAGTGTCAGACCTGTTCCTAATCCTCCATGTCAGCATTGCATATTTCTTCTCATACGGCACATATCTAGAGCTTCGTTGAGTATGTACAGAGGTGATCTTCCAATCATTGTTGCAATGTTTCCTCGCAGCTCCATCATGAAAGTTATGGTTAGGACGACAAGCAGCCCTAGCATCTTTCATAAAACCTCCCTCTCGTTGTTGCTCCTTTATAGGTGATCCACTGCGACGGTCACTGTTTCCATAGTCCAAACGATCATGAACACGTCTGTCATACTTATCCAAGTTTTTTTGGTCTCGCAGAAATGACTGTCGAGAATCAACAGCCGTAGGGACTTGCACTCGTGTAAAAACTCCATGAATCTTTGGAATGGACTTTTGGTTGGACAATAAGCCATCTCATGTGTCATCATTAGACAGGTTTTGCAGTGCTTAAACAGCTTATCATAGTGGATTTGAATAGAGACTTCATCTCCTCCCGGTGAAGCAATCTTCCTGGTAAACGTGAGCGGCCTCCTTGTGTCTATATCGATAAGCATACGACCGGCTGAGAGATCAACCGTGTACCAAGTCTGTTACCAATGTTCCTGAGATTTCTAATTGTCCACAGATGAAGAGGGATACCTGTTATCTCCACCCAAAACGGTATGATCCAAGGGTAGTCATCGTGAACCACCGGCTCCCATCGAACAAGCACACATATACAAAAATTGTAGTGGAAAGGCCCTTGTGCTAAAACGAATTGAAGATCCTCCTCGTTAGAAAAGTTCAAAAGAAACTTTCCGTTACAAAGATCATTGGCTGTGATCTTGTCATGCATCTCCCATTTTCCAAGCATGGTTTGAATCAACTTCTCCATTGTTTGCTTCTTAGCGTTTAGGATTTTTCCAATTAGTGAGAGTTTATAATCTCGAATCGTGGTAGAGTCGTCTTGATCTGTTAATTGTATGGGTGCTTCGTCGTCTTCGTTGTCATAACAGATCCCTTTTCCTTTACCCTCCGCCATATGAGCTGAATGTGGCCGATACATCGGAAAAAAGCAAACGTCGAAACTTCAGCCCTTTTCTTTAACGAGATCGGATGGAAGGAGACGTAGTGATCCCAAGTCAATGAACAAGAGATTAAGGGGAATCAGGATCTCAAAGGAGATCGTGATCAGAGATAGTCGGCCTGCAATCCTATAGCTTTCTCATTACAGTGGCCGGTCACCGGTGCAAAAGTATGGCGTGTTTTATAAGAAATCGGCAATGATCAATTCGTAAAAAACAGAACTAACACCAGTCGATAAGGCGTGTCAGACTAAGATCT
Source organism: Eruca vesicaria subsp. sativa (assembly GCA_932364175.1). Lineage (NCBI taxonomy): Eukaryota > Viridiplantae > Streptophyta > Magnoliopsida > Brassicales > Brassicaceae > Eruca > Eruca vesicaria. Next base: position 26,075 of record CAKOAT010682931.1, on the reverse strand, counting down.
CCCTTATAAATCGATCACCAAATAGTGAAGAGATCTATGCAGGATGAGACGTTTCCAAATCTGGGCTCCTTGTCGCCATTCTCCTCGCCGTCAGAGAACTGTAGCGTACTACTTTAAAGGGATAAGTACCTGTAAATATATAATTTAAGGGGATAAGTACCTGTAAATATATTCTATTATATAAAAGCTTAGTTTTTCATCTCCAATGTTAAGAGTCTCTAGGTGTTCCATATAAGTCGATCTAATTTTAACAAGTATTCTGGCATATATCAATATTCTTGTTGAAGAATGCCCGATTTCCACCAACTTTTTAAAAGCTTTTTCTACAGATTATAAATATTGAAAATATAAATGTATTTAGGACACCATTGTTAGCTCAAGAATTTGGAGTTTGATAGATTGCTACAGTGTTGGAGCTTTGGTTCATGTACTTGTGTTACACACAGATAATGGTGTGTGACACACTTCAGAGAATAAAAAGGAATCATCAAGATGCGATAAAGTAGAATATTCTCATATATTTGACCGACGAAATATGTATTAAAGTAAAAGAATCACGTGGGTTTATAAGGACTTTACTGCTAAAAAAAGCCTAACTAATGAGAAAGGATTAGTGGGCTTAATGAGTTTAGGGTTTTTCTCATTGGAGTATAAAGAGAACAACGCATGATAGGAAGCGGCTACGCGTCTAGGGTTTATTGAAGATGCACATGGATGTGTGTGACGTCGTCCTACCAGACAGATGGAGAGATCTCTTGGTAGTTTTGTTATAGAGAAACTATACTTGTCAGAGAAGACATTAAGTAGTAGTTCCTCTTCATTGTAATTCTAGATTAGAGTGGTATGGACTGGTGTGTGCTGGATACCAAGCAACGTTGTTTGTGTTCTATTCTAGTGAACGAGTTCTAGACGTGGTCCCGGTGATGTTGGAAACGAACCTCGTTAACAAATCTCTATGTGTTCTTTACTTTATTCTGTTACATGCTTGCATACGAATACATCACACTCGATCATATAGGTTTAGCCACATACCTTGTTTTTACAATTGGTAACAGAGCGGGTGTCCAATAGAGATTCTTATCAGACTGGATCTTATTTCAGGTAGATTCTGAATATGGTATTTGTGGCTAGCTGAAAATATTAGAGAGGATGAGAATAGTCATGTTCGTGATTGTATTGAGATAATCAACGAGAATATATCGAGAGGAGCATTGGAGTTTATGGATTCTCTGCCTTTAGAGTCAAAGGTGGATCTGGTGACTTTTGATTCTGGTCCAACAAGTATCATGAAGTTTTTCACAGAGTTTTTCCATTCAAGCAAGGGGAGATGGTACTTGAATCAGGGGGAGTTTAAGATGTGTAGTATGTTTGAAGGTTATTGAGCTTGAGTTGTAAAATTCAGTGAAAAAGGTGGAGAATGTAAGCTCAAGAATTTGGAGCTTGATAGATTACTACAGTGTTGGAGCTTTGGTTCGCGTACTTGTGTTACACACAGAGAATGGTGTGTGATACACACTTCAGATACTAAAAAGGAATCATCAAGATGCGATAAAGTAGAATAATCTCATATATTTGGCCGACGAAATATGTATTAAAGTAAAAGAATCACGTGGGGTTTCTAAAGACTTTATTGCTAACGGAACCTAACTAATGAGAAAGGATTAGTGGGATTAATGAGTTTAGGGTTTTGTTCATTGGTGTATAAAGAGAACAACGCATGATAGGAAGCGGCTATGCGTTTAGAGTTTATTGAAGATGCACATGGATGTGTGTGACATCTTCCTACCAGACAGATGGAGAGATCTCTTGGTAGTTTTGTTATAGAGAAACTATACTTGTCAGAGAAGACATTAAGTAGTAGTTCATTTTCATTGTAATTCTAGATTGGAGTGGTAAGTACAGATGTGTGTGCTAGATACCAAGCAACGTTGTTTGTGTTCTATTCTAGTGAATGAGTTCTGGACATGATCCCGGGGATGTAGAAAACAAACCTCATTAACAGATCTCTATATGTTGTTTACTTTATACTCTTACATGCTTGCATACGAATACATCATATTCGATCATATAGGTTTAGCCACATACCTTATTTTTACAACCATCATCTCACGCAGTTTCTGTTCAAACACATAATAAAAATTATTAAAAAAGAATAATAGAAAAAAAAGATGAGAAACATTTCTCTGGGATCATTTTTAAAGAGTATAAAAGATTATAATCTCAATATAGCCATATCTCACTGGTTTATGTTTTTACAAAAAAAAAAAAATTATTTCCAAGTCACTTTTTATTTCATAGTGTATGTTTATTTCTAAAATCATTTTCTGTTTTAAAATATAAGTTGTTTGTACATTTCTATGCCATTTTCTATTTAATAAATATTATGTGGCCAATTAGATCATCTTCAATGTATTTATTTTATTTTTTTTTTCTATTGTAGAGGAATTTAAAATAGAGATGTGTATATCTCTAATTTATTTCCATAGTTTTCTTCTAATAGGAATATTTTTGTTACATTATATTTTGATTTTACAACTAGTACCTTTAATTTCACCTAATTTAATTAATATTTTTATGCATTAAAATTTTATTTAAAGTAAACCTTTTTTATCTAAAAGTACGTTATAAAAAAACAGAAAACAAAATAAACATTATTTTGTTAGCAGAAAATGTGTTTCTAATTTGTCTAAAATATTAATATGTCTCGAATTCTATTTATTTTAGTTACAATTGTAATAAGGTTAGAATTTAAAGAACCTTTATGAAAATAAAAAATGACTCTATAATAAAATGATGTAATTTTCTCCCAAAAATTAAAAAAAAAAAGCAATCTTTTTTATGGAAGAAAAAATTACAATGGGTTGAGAATGCTCTTATACACGTTTGTGTTTTTATGAATTACATCTAATTTATATATTAAATGCTACTTTTCTTAATATTTGTATTTTTAGCTAAAATCACTTACATTATGAAATAGGAGGACTAATATCTTAGAAAGAATACTCCCATTAATAATACCCTTAGAGAATTCCCATTATGGAATTTTTGGAAAATAATCTCAAATTATTAAATATAAATACCACAAACCCTTATGTTTGGATATCTCAAAATATGAATTAAATTTCTCATCATTATAAAATACCAACAATTAATTAGTATATATGTATACATATATAATGAGAACTCAAGTTAAAAAAAAACTTGTATTGGAAGTTTTCATAGGTCCTTATCTAATCTTTACGAAACATCGAACTGGATATCATTAAATGATTTTGTATTGTTTACTAGAAACCATCAAACAGGTTATAATATCATGTCTTTCCGTACTAAAGTCAACTTTGTTTTTTTTTCATTTATTTTGAATTTTTGAAAAACTTACAATTCTTTTGAAAGTTTCTTGTTAATGTTTTAAGGATAAAACACTTTAAATCAATACCATTAAAACAAAAACATTATGTTTAATATATTTTTATGTTTTCCAATTATACATTTATTTTTATGAACAAAATTAATTTTTCATTAATGTCAATTTGGTCTTTTTTATGGGCATAAAATTTAGGTACTAATAGGTTTCATTAATGGGTCAAATCCACCTTCTAATTATTTCTGAAGTTTTTTTCAAAAATAAACTCATCAGCCTTAATTGGTGTTGTTAGAACTCGGAATTTTTATATTGGCCGCGAGTCCCACCTTGTTTAACCCGCCATGGATCGATCACTGCTGCTTGTAGCTTATTGATCGATGTTTGGTGTACGCTGTCGATTGATTCTGCTTGGAGGGTGTTGATAGATACATCCCTCGTAGACTTATAGATCTTGCGTGAACCAGCAAGCTCCTTCCTTGAAGGAACTAGAAATCCTCTCTTCATTGTTCCTGGTACTGAGATGTATGTACCTGATAAAGAAGAAAAAAATCATTATCAGTATTTTAGAACAGTAACAAAACCTAGACTAAATCTAACTAAACAAGATCTAATGGCGATCAAAGCTCCCCGGCAACAACGCCAAATTTGATATCACTCAAATTACCCTAAGGAGTGAATTACTCTCATCAAAAGAGGTTCAACTGTAGTACTTAGGCATCAAATCCATAGAGAGCTAGGAAACCTAACAGATCTAATAGTTATATGATTAAGCTAGGCTAATAGGTATTAATGCAGTAAATAAATATAGTAAACTTGAAAGCAGTAAACAAGATGAACAAGATAATTGTTCAGCTTGGCAAGGAATTGTTTGATGGAAGGATGGTTGCTAGATCTAGGGTTTCTATTCAGATAATCATAATTATAATGCTATAGATGCCTAACAAGTTGCATGAATGATATTAAAGTGCTTCGACTATTAGATGAATCTATCAGCTTTCGCAGTCTAGACTCGTCCATGAATCTGATGCCGACAATATCGATCGATGTTTTGAAAGCGATATTGATCGATATAGACTTGTCGTCGATCGATCACTCTATAGGAGTATCGATCAATATAGCTTCAGATCGAGTTGAAATAGTGCCCACCAAGATCATAGACTGGCTCTCGCTTAACTTTAGGGGATCTTAGCTTATACCGGATGATATCAGAATGATGATTAATGAATTAATGCCATCATGTTCATGGTTCTAGTTCATGACTCTAGAATCAAGCATTAGGGTTCATCATGATAATGAATATCACAACTTAGAAATCTATAGTTGGGGCTAATCCCACAACCTATCTGAACCCTAAATCCAACAGGTGAATCTATTGAGACATGAAGATTGTCACAAAAATCATAGATGAATAGATGAAGAACATAAATAATATAAAACCAAAACCAATGGAGTTCCGGGAGGACTCTGATAGGAGTTCCTCCCTTCTCTCCTAACTAAGAGAAACAATTGAAAAGAACTTAGAAAAACTTAGATAGCGTCTAGCCGTCAATAATGGATTAGAAATAACATAAATAAGATTTCAAGTCGTCAAGGGTATTTTGGTAACTTTGTTGTATCTTCTTGTCTTCAGTCGGTCATGAAATATAGTCAGCCCACGGTCTGGCATTCATATCGATCGATGTGAAATGTCTCCCATCGATCAACATGCACATATCTTCTCGGCAGCTTTCTCTCGCGAGGCAGACTGACCACTCTTTAGTAAAACGGGCATAACTTCTGATCTAATCGTTGGATTGACCCCAAACCGGTGGCATTGGAAATCTAACTCAAATCTCTATCTTGTGTCCAAATATCAGCTATATCTCACAATGGGAAGGTCTCTATCCATATCTAAACATCTGACGCATCTGCACAGCTCTACACTCAAAAGGCTCCAAAAGACACCAAAATCACCATATTTCTCCAGAACGTACCTGAACCTGTAAATACTCTAGATAGACTCTGTATTGTAGTAAATATATAAGAAAACACATATAAACCATGGATAAAAATGGGTAAAATCCATGGTCGATCAACTCCCCCAGACTTACCCTTTTGCTTGTCCTCAAGCAAAATAGACAGGCAGTCTCTCTGAAAGAGGTTTGAAAACAGCAGGGACTCAAAAGATTTTAAAAACTCAGTCACCATTTCTCTAGAATTGCAAACCAAATCATAAACATCATAACCTTAGATATGGATGGGAAGGTCTCCATCCATATCTAAACATCTGACGCGTCTGCACAGCTCTACACTCAAAAGGCTCCAAAAGACAACAAAATCACCATATTTCTCCTGAACGTACTTGAACCTGTAAATACTCTAGTAGACTCTATATTGTAGAAATATATATATGAAAACACATATAAACTATGGCTAAAAATGGGTAAAATCCATTGTCGATCAACTCCCTTAGACTTACCCTTTTGCTTGTCCTCAAGCAAAACAGACAGGCAGTCTCTCTGAAAGAGGTTTGAAAACAGCAGGGCCTCAATAGATTTTAAAAACTCAGTCACCATCTCTCTAGAATTGCAAATCAAATCATAAACATCCTAACCTTCAAAAAAAAAAAGGCTGTACCTTGGGAGTATCGATCAAGGAATACGTGGATTCAACTCAAGCAAGTTTCTGAGTAAATAGACAGTATTATTCTGGTTTCTTTTCTCCCTATATCTCTCTTCTCTGAATCCTAAATTTTTCTTTTTCTTTTATATCAATCCCAATGAACAACAAATATTCATCTTATTGATCTTTGTACTTTTTGTAGCCTTTTCTGACAGAGTGTAGGCGAATAGTGGGGTCATGGGTAATGTACCTCTCCCTCGCTTCCACAATGTGTGATCATTCTTTTGAATTAGAATAGTGGGGTCATGGGTAATGTACCTCTCCCTCTGCCTCTCAGGAAATCATCTCAATCTTTTATTATTATTTTTATTTTCTTTTTGGGATGCTAAAGGACGGAGAGAAGGAAACCAAATTTATCAAGACTTATATCTTCCAGACTTGCAGGAGGATTCTGAACCTTGTATACCAAGCCCCAAGACAAGCAATTGAGTCAGGTTTAGTGTTGGAGGTCAGCTTTGGTTCCTTCAAACAATCTCAGCAAGTGCAAACATAGTTGACAGGTTGATCCACTTTAGTATCTCTAGTACTTCTGCAATTAGTAAATCTAAGACTGGTCTAAAGAATGGTTAGATGACAAGTAATAAATCTAAATAGATTATCATCCCCTTCTTGACTCAATAAAAATGTTTTGAAAATATTTTAAATAAGACTCATACAATAGATAAACGTTAGTAATCCCCCAGACTTAAATTACATTGTCCCCAGTGACGCAGTCGGTGGTAAGATGAAAATCATATAGCAGAAGTACGAAATTTAACAAGTAAGAACGATATACCGGACCGGATTAAGTGTCGATCGATAAAATGGGTTACCATCGGTCGCTGCAAATGATGCACTGTCCATCGATAACGACGGTCCTCGTCGGTCGATTATCATGGCAATCGTCTACTCGAGTCTGCTTTTCTAAGTATCTAACTAAACACACAATATTAGTAGAACCTCCCCTAGACTTAAATAACACTGTGACCAATCCAGCCTAAGATTGGTGGGACAATAAACCGTAAGGAAAATATTTAACAAAGAAAGACTGTATACCTGCTTTAATGTGAGTATCAATCAACACAGTTAAATGCCAATCAATACTTGTGATGATCTGTCGAGGGACACCGGTCGGTTGTCTTTCGATAGTTGGCGCAGAACTCATCTTCCTCTTTATCTTTTTCTGTTACCTGATATGAAGAAAACACTAATCGTCTAAAAGTTAGTAATAGATTACTAATAAAACCAAATTTTTTTTAGATAAACAGTGCTCTGCTATAGTACGCTGCTACATTAATCTTGCTACAGTATTTCCAAATTTTCCGGTACAATGTCGCTCGATTTTGTTGCTACAGTGTCGATCGATGTACTTGCTACAGTGTCGCTCGATTTTTGTGCTACAGTGCAGTGCTACAGTACCGTCGTTACTAAAAGTGGGTTGCCTCCCACTCAGCGCTTATTTTTAGTCATTAGCATGACTTCTGGAGATCTGATTCAGTCCGAATGAGAATGAGAACTTGCTCCAGTTCAAGTCTCAATAGCTACTATTTGAAGCTTTATCATTCTTGTGTGAAAGCCTCCTCCATAGACTCTTGTCCTTTGTCTATCATCTCAGCATTTATGAGTGCTTTAAGCTTTGCATACAGATGTGAGAAGCATCTGCTGCGCACTCTTGATTTTCTGATACTATCTGAAAAGTAAGGAGTCAATGGTAATTGAGAACCTCCTTTGGTTCGTTTCCGCTTCTTCCAGTTTCTCCCCTTCTTTCCCACAGATTTGTGTAATCTCACTTTAGATTTCCTGACATCATCTAAGAAGTGAAAAATCAATGATAACTGAGAACCTTTATTGATTCTTTTTCTCTTCTTCCAATTCATCCTCTTCTTTCCCCCAGACGTGTCTGAATGAACAATAGCTGAATAGTAGTGAATGAACAGTAGCTGGATTAACAGTGTTCGGGTGAACAGTGTTGCTTGTAGGTTGGGTGGCTCTATCGACCACTGCTGCTTGTAGCTTATTGATCGATTGATGGTGTACCTTATCGATCGATGTTTGGTGTACGCTGTCGATCGATTCTGCTTGGAGGGTGTCGATCGATACATCCCTCGTAGACTTACGGATCTTGCATGAACCAACAGGCTCCTTCCTTGAAGGAACTAGAAATCCTCTCTTCATTGTTCCTGGTATTGAGATGTATGTACCTGAAAAAGAAGAAAAAAAAATTATCCGTCTTTTAGAACAGTAACAAAACCTAGACTAAATCTAAGTAAACAAGATCTAATGGCAATCAAAGCTCCCCGGCAACGGCGCCAAATTTGATATCACTCAAATTACCCTAAGGAGTGAATTACTCTCATCAAACAGAGGTTCAATTGTAGTACTTAGGGATCGAATACACAAAGAGCTAGGAAACCTAATAGATCTAATAGTTATATGATTAAGCTAGGCTAATAGGTATTAATGCAGTAAATAAATATAGTAAACTTGAAAGCAGTAAACAAGATGAACAAGATAATTGTTCAGCTTGGCAAGGAATTGTTTGATGGAAGGATGGTTGCTAGATCTAGGGTTTCTATTCAGATAATCAGGATTATAATGCTATAGATGCCTAACAAGTTGCATGCATAATATTAAAGAGCTTCAACTCTTAGATGAATCTATTAGCTTTCGCAGTCTAGACTCGTCCATGAATCTGATGCCGACAATATCGATCGATGTTTTCACAGCGATAACAATCGATATATACTTGTCGTCGATCGATCACTCTATAGGAGTATCAATCAATATAGCTTCAGATCGAGTTGAAATAGTGCCCACCAAGATCATAGACTGGCTCTCGCTTATCCCTAGGGGATCTTAGCTTATACATGATGATATCAGAATTATTATTAATGAATTAATGCCATCATGTTCATGGTTCTAGTTCATGACTCTATAATAAAGCATTAGGGTTCATCATGATAATGAATATCACAACTTATCAATCTATAGTTGAGGCTAATCCCACAACCTATCTGAACCCTAAATCCATCAGGTGGATCTATTCAGACATGAAGATTGTCACATAAATCATAGATGAATAGATGAAGAACATAAATAGTATAAAACCAAAACCAATGGAGTTCTGGGAGGACTCTGATAGGAGTTCCTCCCTTCTCTCCTAACTAAGAGAAACAATAGAAAAGAACTTAGAAAAACTTAGATAGCGTTTAGCCGTCAACAATGGCTTAGAAATAACATAAATTGGGGTTCAAGTCGTCAAGGGTATTTTGGTAACTTTGTTGTATCTTCTGGGCTTCAATCGGTCATGAAATATAGCCAGCCCACGTTCTGGCATTCATATCGATCGAAGTGAAATTTCTCCCATCGATTGACATGCACATATCTTCTCGGCAGTTTTCTCTCGCGAGGCAGACTGACCACTCTTTAGTAAAACAGGCATAACTTCTGATCTAACCGTTGGATTGACCCCAAACCGGTGACATTGGAATGCTAACTAAAAGATCTATCTTTTGTCCAACGATCAGATAAATCGCAATGGGAAGGTCTCCATCCATATCTAAACATCTGACGCGTCTGCGCAGTTCTGCACTTAAAAGGATTCAAAAGAGACCATAATCACCATATTTCTCCAGAACGTACTTGGACCTGTTAATACTCTAAATAGACTCCATATTGTAGTAAATATAGATGAAAACAACTTTAAACCATGGCTAAAAATGGGTAAAATCCATGGTCGATCAAGGTACCCGATAATCCAAAAAAATAAATTTTTCCTTTTAAGTTTATTTTTCAAAAATATACTAAATTTCCTTAAAAAATTATTTTAACAAAAAAAGTTATGAAATATTTAATTAAAAAACACTGTTTAATATTATCTTTTGGAAAAAATTAAATTTATTATTTAGTAATTATCCGTGGGTCCCGTGAATTATCCGCAAAATTAAGTGGAATGGATATGGATAAAATATATTTTCTTTGCGGGTCAGGTGGGTTGGACAGCCGAGTTTGACCCATTTCCCAACACCAGGTGTAGTTAGTTTATATTATTTTCCCAAACTAAAACTACAAAATTACATACGATACATTTACTTAGATATTAATGATAACAATAAATTAAAATCTGCATTAATTTAAAAAATTATATTAGATAATGACATTTTAGATATTAATGATAACAATAAATTAAAAGATGCATTAATTTAAAAAAATTATATTAGATACAGTAACTTTCCTATTTCTAAATTTAAATATTCTAAATGACATCTGGTTAAGCATATGTACCAGAAATGTTAAGAAAAGAGAAAGTATGAACATACAAAGTATGTGACAAGGCTCCCACTAAATGACGTACTACTCTTTTTTTTTTTTTGACAACGAACGGCTGATCTATTACTCAAGCTTGAGGTGGTCTGGAAATCCAGACCGGAATAGAACAACCAATAAACATGAGTTCCCGATAAAAGGATCGGGCAGTTTTAGCTAGGTGATCGGACACAACATTTAAAGATCGAGGTACATAAGAAATCTTAAAATCTGGGAAGCAAATCCTCAGCGTCGAGATCCTCTCTAGTTCCGTTGAAAAGCTTGGCCATCCATGGGGATCCTTGAGCATTGCTAACAATTCCTTGCAATCCGTCCCAAAGCTCTGACATGACGAATGTTGAAGCATGTTCTCCATTGCCCACCGCAGCGCTTCCAGCTCCGAATGCAACGCCGACTCCATTCTACTCACATTACGCATCCCCATTAACTGGCTGTCACCCATGCTATCCTTCCAGTCCCAACCATAGCCGGAAAATTGATCTATAGAGGTCCAAGAACCATCTATCATGCAAATATCACATAGGCTTATGGCCTGCGGTTCTGTATTACCATCCTCTTGTGTAACCTCAACCCCCTGCTCATTGGCTTGGAACCAGGCAAGACACTCGCTCTCTGCATACCGGGCCAACTCCAACGGTTCTCTATCTATTCCTCTGAACAACTTGTCATTCCGAGCCTTCCAAATGTACCATATTAGCCAAGGATAAGGATCCTTGTCTAGATCTGGCCCACAGATGGCTTTCTTCCGCCAGAATAGATAATCCATATTCACATAGGTGCTTTCCAACGGAAACAAAGCCGAGCTGGAAGGTATAGATGATAAGGCCCATACCTGTAAAGCCGGTGGGCATTGGAAAATTTCATGTGAAATTGTTTCATCCGGTTCTCCGCACCGTGGGCAGAAGTTATCGCATCTCATATGTCTATGATTCAAAGCTCTCGTAACCGCCACCTGTCCCGAAATGATCTGCCACATAAGATGGCACATCTTCGGGGGTGCCTTAACTTTCCAAACTTGTGCTTGAAGCCTTTTAAAGCTAGGTTCATCTACCAAATTCTCCTCCTCCTTCATCAGTACATTACGAGCTACCCAATAGCCGGATTTGACTGTGTATTGCCCACTCCTAGTGTAACTCCAGCAGAATGTATCTCTACGATGGGTTGAACTGATTGCCATACTCCTTATGAGAGGTATATCATCAGTGTCAACATATAGTGCTAGCCGATCCAGGTCCCAAGACTTTGTTTCTTGATTGATAAGATCGCTCACTCTCATATTTGGGTTCAACACCGGAGCTGATGCATGCGCTGGTCTTGCTGGGATTGTGGGAATCCACGGATCCTCCCATACCTTAACTTCATACCCTGAATGGATTTTCTGTCTAATCCCCAATAGCAATAACTCCCGTGCAGCTGAGATGCTTGTCCACACATACGAAGGACTACTAACAGTGTGCTTTCGCAAAGGCGAACTTTGTCTATAATATCTCCCTCTCATAACACGAGCAACCAGTGAATCCGGATTTTGTGCCAACCTCCATAGCTGCTTTCCTAGTAATGCCAGGTTAAACTCATGTATCATCCTGAATCCAATTCCACCTTCCTCCTTGGGCTTACACAACTTATCCCATGTTGTCCAGTGTAGGCCTCTCTTTGGTGGGTTTGAACTCCACCAAAACTGTGCAATGGCACTAGCCAAGGCGTCACATATCTCCAATGGGAGCAAGAAACAAGACATAACATATGTTGGAAGAGCCAACAAGATTGACTTGATCATAACTTCTTTTCCACCTTTGGACAACCATCTACCCGTCCATCCATTCACTATGTTCCGAAGTTTATCTTTTAAGAAAGCAAGCAACTTGCATTTCGAGCCACTGATGTCCTCTGGTATCCCTAGGTAGGTTCCCATTCCTGTGTCATTATGTATCCCAAGTGTGTCTTTGATCTCCTGCCTTACCTCTTGACCGATCCTCTTACCAAAGAATAAAGAAGACTTGTCAAAATTGATGCACTGTCCCGAGGCTTTTCCTTATTTTGTAACCACTTTCATCACTTCTTCACATTCACGGGGCTCCGCCTTACAGAAAAACAGGCTATCATCAGCAAATAGCAGGTGGGACACCGAAGGACACGCACGCGTGATGCGCATCCCCGTTATCTTTCCCTGATTCTCTGCGTGATTAAGAAGGCTAACGAGCGCTTCCGTGCATAGAATAAAGATGAAAGGAGACAAAGGATCCCCCTGACGGAGACCTCTCCCCGGAACAATATTCCCTCGTGGCTGTCCATTCATGAGTACCTTATACTTTACTGTCATTATGCAACGCATAATCCAAGTAATCCAGATTTCAGAGAAACCCATCTTCCTCATGGTGGCTTCAATGAAAGACCATTCCATACGATCATATGCCTTACTCATGTCTGTCTTGATAGTCATTCTCTTACTGCGCCCACTTGGTTTTGTTCTTAAGGCGTGAAATAATTCCTGGGCAATCATTATGTTGTCTGATATCTGTCTTCCAGCAACAAAGGCTGACTGGGTTTCAGAAATCCTATCGGGAAGAACCTTTTTCAGTCTTTGGCATAAAACCTTTGATATAATCTTGTAACAAACATTACAAAGACTAATGGGTCGCAGTTGACTCATCTGATTTGGCTTGTCCACTTTTGGGATAAGGCATATATTAGTGTCAGTGAGCCCTATCGGAATAGTGCCTTGAAATAAGAATTCATTAACCATACGAGTTAAATCATCCTTAACGATATCCCAAAAATTTTGATAGAACAAAGCAGTCATTCCGTCAGGACCAGGAGCTTTCTCAGGATGCATAGTAAACAAGGCTAATTTGACCTCCCATTCTGTGACTAGAGCTATGAGCCTCTCATTGTCTACAGGTGTAATTGTAGTGGTTACTTCTGAAAGTGCGTCCTCAATATTCTCAGGGTTTGATGATTGAAAGATTTGTCGAAAATAACTGGTACCAATGGCTACCAGACCTTCCTCATCCTCCACTACGTTCCTCTCTGCATCTAAAAGTTGGGTTATCCTGTTCCTCGCTCTTCGCTGCTTCGTTAAAGCATGAAAAAATTTTGTGTTTCGATCTCCCTCCCGTAACCAGAACACCTTACACTTCTGCTTCCAGAATAATTCTTCCGCCTTAAGAGCGTTAGACAATTCTTTTAGAGCCTCCGCTATCTCCTCCGTAGTGGCATCATCATTGGAGGATAACCGATCCACCTTTTCCTTTAACTCCTCTACACTTTTCTCTGAATTCAGATTATGTTGTCTTTTCCAATCACATAACGCCCACCTGCAGCTTATAATGTGCTCCATAATACTTGCCTTTGGTAATAAATCTGGTGATTTCCATCCTTCAAATATAATCTGCATGAGTTCCTCATTCTGACGTACTACTCATAAAATATAAGTATGTTGTTTACATTTTATCCTGAGGATTAAAGAATATCTTCAACATAAAATGAAATAACATAATATCCTCATAAGTGCACACGATGCTTGGTTTATTTAAGAAGAGCTATAACGATCACACGCGTCATTATTCTTTAATGTAATTTACAGGTGCTGTTAACAGCTTTACTATTTTATACTCCCTCCGTTCCTAAAAGATCCATATTCTGGAAAAATATTTTGTTTCAAAAAGATGTATATTTTATGTTTTCTATGAGAAAATTACAAGTTTCAAAAAAATTAATTGGTTTTATTAGATTACTATTGGCTAAAAATTGTTGAAAATTGAAAATTACTGAAAACGATATTGATTTAATGTGTTTTCTTAATATGTGTGAAAACACTAGAAAATCTATCTTTTAGGAACCGAGGGAGTATCAGCTAGTTACAAAAGTCAATGCGCGGTAATGTACGGGATGAAGCAACCGTACAACACATTACTGGATAAAAAGCAGAAACAGGGGTGGCAGTTTTTACGGTTAGTATTCCATATTTTTATTTAATAAATCAACTAAAACTCAGCGTTTCATAAATCTAGAGATTTTGACTTTCTCAACCATTCTGTATTCTTTTAATTACATAAGACAATTTTATAATATATTTGTAAATTTTTGACCGTTTATGGTTAATGTGTCATGTCAGCTCATTTGATTTATTGGGTCCTATTTGTGCAATGGACAGTAACTTGACTTTTTGAAAAGTGTAAAAGTATTTTTTTTAGACTTATTCTTAGATTCACCCTAGGGGGTGAACCTCTAGATTCACCAACCAGTAGGATAGTGTTATTTCATATTTGATATCTTGTAAAAAAGGAAACAAAATCTTGTCCAATTATATTATGTTTTTAAAATAAAACTAGAACAAAATAAATAAGAATAATAATGTTTACAAAAAACGAAAAAAATCTTTAAATATATATTTTAACATTATATTATGTTTTAAAATAAAAGATAAAATAAAATAAAAACAGTAATAATTGCAAAAAATAAAATTTAAAACAAAAAATCTTTTAATATATCCTTAAAATAAAAATATGTGTTTAAAATAAAAAGATAAAAATAAATAAAAATATTATAATTGGTTAGTATTAATTTAACCAAGAGTTAAGATTTTTCCAAAGGGTTTGTGATTTACCCAAGGGTTTAAGGTCTAGGATTAGGGTTTAGGGTTTAGTATTAGGGTTTAGGGTTTAGGATTAGGGTTTAGGGTTTAGTGTTTTAGTATAAAATATTTTTTAAAAGTTTTTTTTTCGTTTTTTTAATATTATTATTATTTTTTTATTTTTTCTATTTTTATTTTAAAAACATAATATAACTTAACAAGATTTTATTTCCTTTTAAAAAAGATATCAAATATGAAATAATACAATCTTTTTGGTTGGTGAACCTAAAAATAATTCTTTTTTTTATTGACTTTGCAATTAACACATTAAATTTCCATATGTTTTAGTTTCATTCACCCAATACCACGAATCATTTCTTGAGAGATTATACATCATTATACTACTCCAACGCAATGATACTTAACTTTAAAATTCTAAATAAAGATAAATACACTTTAACGATATAACAAATTGAATCAAATTTTTTCAAACTTTTTCATATACCATAAATCAGAATGTTATAATTTTATTATTTATTAACATATTACAAAATTTACCTTTTTGGAGTAAACTCTTTTTAAATGGGGGCTTAAAACCAGGACTTGAAGTTTCTATAATTGCATTTGTCAAAACAAGAGATCACTTTCAAATTTCAACTATAAAATAGGAGTTCACTTGAAAGTACTAACAACATATTGTAGATAAATATTAAAGTTGACTTTTTGTTAAAAGTTTACTATTGACACAGTTGACATTTTGCCAGATGAAAAACAATCTTTCGTCCTTGGAAGTATTTTACGTAAATGAATTCTGTTTATAATGTAGTGATCCACCATTTTCCAACAATGCTACATAAGTTATCTAAGTCTGACTAAATATTAAGAGAACATATTATAGATTCAAGTATAGCTTTTCCAATGTCACCATTAAAAATTTAAGCTTTTCTTATAGGCTTATAGTTCACTATAATATAGTAGATTTAGTTAATTAGTAGATAACCCGTTCTTTGCACCAAAGTTTTAAATAATGGTAATTGTCAATATATCTAATGTTAAAAAAACAATATATCTATATACTAGGTGATTCTTATGTGATCATGCATAGATACATATTTTAAAATAAATATATTATAATAACTGATTATTTTTTACTTTCAGTTTAAATAATTTAAGTACAATTTGTATTTATAATATTATATTTTTTACTCTAGACATGTGATTTTTCATATGTAATACCGAATTGGTTTAGTTATCATTTGAGTACATTAAATTGCATATAAGTCTTTAAATTCAACCATAACATTTTATTCTCTAAATATATTAATATTTTGATATTTTTATTTATTTTAAATTTAGGTGGATGTTCTCTTAAATATATAAATATATTTTAGTGAGGTCTTTTATAGCATTATATACATATATGTTTTGAAAATAAAATAGACAGACTTAAATGTTGATTGATTAAAAATTACATAAGAGAATATAAAGATCGTATTTTGATTCTTATGCATATATATTTTACAAAAGAAGTAAATTTTGAAATTAGGTAATATTTTATTTTATATTATATGTTTAAGGTATCTATAGCTTATATGTATAAAATTAAGAAATATTAATATAAAATAATATGTTTTAGTTTATTATTTTTTTAAGTTCTTAATATCAAGACTATTTATGTAACCTTTCTTTTTTTTATTAATCACATTATATATAAGTATTATTAAAATTTTCATTTTCTATAATTGTATTTTTTTCCTTTAAATTATATATGCTATTGGAAAAGGTAAAAAGGTTATTAAATTAAAATCTGATTAACAAAAAACTACCAAATAAAAAAGAAAAATAAGTTTAAAATGATAATTAAATGTATTATTTTAAATTTATTAAGGGTACTTCCGAAATCAATCATCATGACAACTAACATGAGCACGGTGCGTAGAATACTGACTTCTATAGACGATTTTACAATAACAATTCTAATTGTCTTATGAGAATTCGGGTATGACTGTACCATATTGAGTCAACCTGCGATATTCCTGCTTAACAATATAGTTTGCACTATGTTAAAGATCTCTTGTAAGCTTTTCTCCATTAATCAAATAATTCCGCTTATTTTGGGATTTGAAACTAAGATTTTATAGTGTAAAAGTATTAGCGAACCCTTGATCAAACCATTCGACTAAAAGGGATTCACAAAAATACAAGCTTGATATATGATTGGTGTTGGAGCCGGGTTTAACATCACTTCAGACCCGGTACAAGATCTCAGCCCAAACGAATGGAGCCCGATCTAGTGCCACATATGCCCAAGAAGAATCAATAAGCCACAGAGGTCAAAATCCCACTCAAGCTGGAAGAGTCTCCTACACCAATCTCAGCAAGTCAAAACAAAGCGTAATGAAATTGAAGGCACTAAAACCATCATAAAGATGCCTGATTCACGTTGGAGATCACTACATCGTTATGATTTACCTCTGAAGCTCTATAAAAGGAGGAGAATATGTCAAGAGAAGAAAATCAAATTTTCTCCATAGCTAAAATATATTCCCAAGATATTCATACTCTCTTGCTCTAAGATATCCTTTGTATTAAACGGCTGCTACTAGCCTTAGCATCAATAAAATATACACTTTCCATATATAATTATAGTCCAAGCTTTCTGAGTAGATATTAGGATCCAACATTTAGCACGGAGAGAGGGGGGAGAATCAGAAAAAAGTATCCCTTTGGGTACCCAAGGTGAAACATATACTACAATAACTGGAACAGATGTGCTCACAGGTGATGGGAGCAACTCAAACCTAAACAATTCCCATGACGTATTGAATCAGGTAAACCCGAATGGCGCACAAACGAACCAGACCCCGCAGCTGGATGAAAACAGAAATCGAATCGTTCACCGGACCGATGCACAACCTTTCGGCCCGACAAACTTCCCATCATTCCACCACCACCACCAGCGGAAGTAGCAATGGCGCATTCTGTCGATTTAGACGCCATGTTAACCCATGTACATGAAAATTTGTATAATTTTGTCTTCGATATGCATGTCAGAAAGATACTGTAAGACATCAAGCTCTGAAGTGTGGATACACAATAGACTATCGATATTTAGATTAAGCTAAGCAATTAATATTAAACCAGTAAATAGCAGAAAACAAGTAAATCAGATGTTTGTAAGAAAGATGGGAAAGCAGCTAGACATATGGTTTCAAGCAATCAGAATTATGAGTTATAGATGCTAAAAGTGTATGATGAACCGTCCTAGAACTCGAATGCAATAGTAAGATATTCAGCTTTCAATGCGTGTCTAATTAGATGACTAAGTCCTATGTTCCAGCTGTCGCACGCGAACAAAGAATGACTGTAAATTGATATTACAGAGTGTCGATCGACACTTCCTTGGACAAGCATTAATGCCCTAATCGATATGTTCACTAAGTTAGGTAGACAAGCCAGCGCATGCGCCTAACAATCTAGCTCAACATAATTATTATCAGGAATCGAACCCACTGCTGCGATTGTCAATTATCTTAAGTTCAAATTTCTACCTAGCTACTCTAGAACACATGTAGTTAGACCAATAATATTGAAGGATCCTAATAAATCACTCTACCAGTTCTATGTTTCGATAATTAATCTAAACTCTAATAAACCCTAAATATACTCAGACATAGTTAAGCAAAACATATAGAATATGTGAATGAATTACATAAAAGATAGAGTAAGAAACTAATGGAGTTCCAATACAAATCTCTCAAGGATTCTTGATTTTTTTATCCAAAATAACTAAAAATCTTCAAAGAATGGTGGTAAATTGTGAGGTGTGTCTTTGCCAGCAATGGAAAATAATAAATATTAGGTATAAAGTCAGCTAATGATATTTTGGTAAATAAGTGGATCTTCTAGGCATAAGTCGGTGTTGACTGAACTCGACCCGTATACTCGTGCGGGTGTCGAGTGACACCAAGGAAGAGGTGCCGATTGACACATCTTCTGAATCTCGACACTGACTTCTAATTTCTTGAACAGCGATAATCTTATCAATAAGTTCCAAAGTGTTCCAAAATCTTCACATTGCTCCAAAGTATACCTAGATCAGAAAAAAACTCTAAACACATAAAATGGACTCTAGATGGACTTATAATATGGCTGAAAACTGGTAATTTCCATAGTATATCAATAGGAGAAAGAAAATTCAAAACCACTATCAGGCAAGTCGAGATTGAACACATGGAGCATAAAAGACAACGAAAAAGACAATCTGGATAAATGGTGTGATTATCACAACAGAGGAGGACATATAACTCAAGAATGTCATGGTTTCCGAAGATATATTTTCTCCAAATTTTACAAAGAAGGATGCAAAAGCTAAAGAAAAAACATTAAGAGAGATCGGGAAACCAAGAGCTTGGATGCGCCAGGACCACCAACCTCAAGAAAGAGAGTAAGCGTGATAATATGAGGAACAAACAAAGAAGCTGGCTGGACGCATAACAACACACTAGTAATAGAGAATAATAATGACGGACTGTGAGATAATCAGGATATTATGGGATACTGGAAGCTCAGTAAACGTGGTCTACAAAGATACCCTGTACAAGCTGGTACTAACCGACCTTCCAGTCAGACCGTCTAAACAAGCTCTAACAGGCTTCAACGGTTCCACACAATGTCCTTTTGGAACCGTAAGACTTACAGCTATGTCAGAGGAGTCATGTTGGATACTTATAAGTTCACAGTCATTGAATCTCCTGATATGTACAAATTTATCCTTAGAACGTCTTGGATATATGTAATGATAGCCGTCCTATCAACCTATCACCAAGGCTTCAAATTTTCAACAGCTGGACGGGTGACGATTTATGGGAGTCAAAAGGCAGCAAGGTGAAGATGCAGTTTGTAGAGGTGTTCTCTATCAGTTCGTGGAGTACTACAGGAGGTAGTACATGTGTGTGTCATGAAGATTGGCTATGCTGGAGTTCGTGGTTCGTGATGAGCGTGGGCTTGCTAAGCTTAGAAAAGGAAAGAAGATATGTACTTAAAGACATATGGACGTTTTCCATTAAGCAAAAGAGAGTTTGCTTGAAGATGAAGTTTTCTATTAAAGATATGGAAAGTTGCATTAAGTGTATCTGGAAGACTTGAAGAGCAAGTTCAAGACGTGGAGAGCAAGTTCTGGTCTGCTATATAAGGAGGGACGTGCCTTATGAGAAAGGCAGACCTCACGATAAAGAAAGAGGGGTTTCATTGTATATTGGTGTGTGTCACTGCTTGGTGTCGAAGCAGTGTCTGAAGTAGTTTCTGATGGAGTCTGATGTGGACTTAGTTTGGTGGCGTTAGAGTTGGCGCTTTGTGTGGTGGAGTTTCCATAGTGTGTAGCTCGTGGTGAGCTTTGTGTGTGCTTGGGTGATCAAGCGTTTAGTGTCACTGGTGTGTGTTGGGTGCTGACGTACTTGGTGAAGTACTTCCGAGAAGTGGAAGATTGAAGCCTAGACTCAGGGGGAGTTTAGCAAAGGCGGTTTTATTAAAGAGGTCTGTGAAGATTGCAGCTGTAGAAGACAGTGTGCTCTGGCGTGCCAAGATGGTGTTGTATGCATGAGTGCTGATACCTAATCTTTGTAGATTGCTTCTTAGAAAAGAGTGGTAAACACTAGTGTGTGTGTTGTACCATATAGAAATTGTAGGTTGCTCCTTGTTCTAAGTCAATAAAATCTGGACGAGGTCCCGGGGATGTAGGAAACGAACCCCGTTAACAAATTTGATGTGTCTTACTTTCTGCACTATGTTTTTCGTCGCCTCAGCTACATCAAAAATTGGTATCAGAGTGCGTCACCTAAGTTACTGGTGAGATCATGGATGATGAGGACGAAATCTGGTTCAGGAAGTGGGACAAAGTTTCTATGAAGATGGTGTCATGGGATTTCTTCTTTGGTTTGGAAGGTGGTGATCTTCGAGTTGGTTTTTGAACATGATGTGACTCATAGGGGGAGATTGAAGACGTGGCTTTCAAGCTCGTTATGATGAGTGCACATGCATAGTCAAAAAGGGGGAGATTGAAGATGCAGTTTGCAGAGGTGTTCTGTATCAGTTCGTGGAGTACTATAGGAGGTAGTACATGTGTGTGTCATGAAGATTGGCTATGCTGGAGTTCGTGGTTCGTGATGAGCGTGGGCTTGCTAAGCTTAGAAAAGGAAAGAAGATATGTACTTAAAGACATATGGACGTTTTCCATTAAGCAAAAGAGAGTTTGCTTGAAGATGAAGTTTTCTATTAAAGATATGGAAAGTTGCATTAAGTGTATCTGGAAGACTTGAAGAGCAAGTTCAAGACGTGGAGAGCAAGTTCTGGTCTGCTATATAAGGAGGGACGTGCCTTATGAGAAAGGCAGACCTCACAGAAAAGAAAGAGGGATTTCATTGTATATTGGTGTGTGTCACTGCTTGGTGTCGAAGCAGTGTCTGAAGTAGTTTCTGATGGAGTCTGATGTGGACTTAGTTTGGTGGCGTTAGAGTTGGCGCTTTGTGTGGTGGAGTTTCCATAGTGTGTAGCTCGTGGTGAGCTTTGTGTGTGCTTGGGTGATCAAGCGTTTAGTGTCACTGGTGTGTGTTGGGTGCTGACGTACTTGGTGAAGTACTTCCGAGAAGTGGAAGATTGAAGCCTAGATTCAGGGGGAGTTTAGCAAAGGCGGTTTTATTAAAGAGGTCTGTGAAGATTGCAGCTGTAGAAGACAGTGTGCTCTGGTGTGCCCAGATGGTGTTGTATGCATGAGTGCTGATACCTAATCTTTGTAGATTGCTTCGCAATTGTAGGTTGCTCCTTGTTCTAAGTCAATAAAATCTTGACGAGGTCCCGGGGATGTAGGAAACGAACCCCGTTAACAAATTTGATGTGTCTTACTTTCTACACTATGTTTTTCGTCGCCTCAGCTACATCAACACAAGGTTCTGCCACATCCATGAACGTTTGTTAATACGATCTAACCAATTACAACCAGAGCCCAAAGTAGCTAAAACAGAAGGCGAGTAAGATTAAAAAAATTAGAAGAAGTCTGAAAACCTAAATGAAGAAAACACGTTTCCACGAATCTCATGTTTTGTAAAGGTGAACGAAGGCTTGATCCCACTTTGGATACGTAGGCAACCCATTTTTGGTAAAACTATTTGTAGCATGAAAATAAACCTTAATCAAATTCATTACAAGCTACCTTGCTCAAGTTTCATACAAGCTCTCTAGCTCTAAAGCAATACGAGCTCCTAAGCTCTATATAAAATACGACATCTTAAGTTCTACTTCACTTCAAATCCTTA
>CAKOAT010681820.1:310989-372871 GCA_932364175.1 Eruca vesicaria subsp. sativa | reverse complement strand
CAGTTCAACGCAGATTCGGAATAAGAACCTTCTTGCTTTCAAACCTCTCTTATTTTCGTTTTTATTCTAAGTGTTTTAGTCATCTTAATCTTTGTTGTGCGGTTCTCGCAGATAGCCGGTTCCTCTGGAAACTTAGGGTTTTCCCGAAGTTTCCTTTTTTACGATTTATTGACAGTAGGGTGAAATCGACTCCCACAGCATTTGTCTTGACAAAAAA
Organism: Eruca vesicaria subsp. sativa; assembly: GCA_932364175.1. NCBI lineage: Eukaryota > Viridiplantae > Streptophyta > Magnoliopsida > Brassicales > Brassicaceae > Eruca > Eruca vesicaria. The sequence continues at coordinate 372,654 of CAKOAT010681820.1, read as the reverse complement.
CTTGCTTAATTAGGTTCTTTAGACTTAAGGATGCATTGTGATTGATAGTTTGCCACCTTTAGATTGAATTTGATCACCTGAAATCAAATACTTAGTCCCATGGTTCCTATTGTCACTTATTGAAAGAAAGTTTGTTCATTTATTGCATTTTAGACTTCTTCTTAAATCATATCACTTCACCAAGCTTGTTTCATTTAGCTTAAGCATTAGCTTGCATTCTCAATGTTTCAAGATGACTTAGAATTGGATTGACATCATATCTTTACTACTTTGATTTGAATCTTGGACCCTTGAAAAGTCCATATCACAGTACTAAGCCAACAAATCCGCCATTCGACCTTCAGCTTTCCAGAGACATGATTTTGAGATCAAAGTGTCCTTCTTTCTCTGGTAGCACATACACCTTACCATGAGTTGCATACTGAGCACCCTATGGATCACCTTAAGCGCTTCGAGGATCTAGTATATGCCATTAAAGCCAATGGAGTCCCTAAGAACTATCTGTTTTGCAAACTCTTTAAGTACTCACTTGATGGAGAAGCTTCATATTGGCTTAACCAGTTACCAGCAGGATCTTTTACATCTTGGACATACATCAAGAATGCTTTCCTCTGTAATTTCTTTGATGATGCGCGAGCTGAAGATTTGAGGAGCAGAATTGCCACTTTCCCACATGAACCTGTAGAGACATTCAAGAGTTTCTGGATCAGATTCAAGTCTTACGAGCGCGATTGTCCACAACATGGATTTAATGAAGTACATCAACTTAGTAATTTCTACAGAGGTATGGATCTAAGGTATCATATGGCTTTAGACACGGCCATAGATGGAAAACTTTGCACCAGAAGTCAAGAAGAGGCTACAAAGTTGATTGAGAACTTGGCATCCAGAAACAGCACGAAGAGCACAGACTTTGATAGGAAGAAATCATCACTCAATAGAGAGCATATAGATGAAGTTAGAGCAGGGCTGGAAAGTGTTAATAAGTTACTCAAGAAACAAGTTAGATTTTTGGAGGAAGGAAAAGGTGAAACTGAAGAAGAGGGTGTGAATTACATTGGTGGAAGCAATTTCCAGAGATATGGGAATCATGGCTACAACAGAAACTCTTATGGCAATGGTCTGAGGAGTAACTACAAACAGGATTCATAGTAGAAGAACATAGACTATGGAACTTCATTCTATCAGAATCCACCTCCAGATACTAAAGGGAGAAAGTTAAAGAAATGGTTGACATAGTTCTTGAAGGATAGCAGCAGATGACTGTAGGCTTCAATGGAAAGATAAATGCTATGTACCTCAACTTCAATACCAAATTTGAAAACCTCAACCCCCTAGTGAAGAACTTAGAGAATCAGATAGTCCAGAATAGTGAGGCCATTAAGAAACATGAGGCCATTATTAAAGAGAAGGAAGAGGCTGTACTGAAGCACCACGTCAGTGCCCTGATTGAGGATGACTTTTGGGTGGAAGTAAAGAGTGAAAGGCTGCAAGATGGTAATTTCCGTGAAGAACCTGCCGGCAATCCAAACCAACATCGATCGACATCCAATGATGAACATTGATCGATGGTACCTGCAGAATCTGTGGCTTCATGTGAATCAACAAACATCGATCGACACCACTTCAGTAATATCGATCGATGGCGTCCGACAGGAAAACTTATTCTTTTGCAGAGCATCAATTCAAGCCTACTAGTTAGACATCCAACTTCAGAAACTTCATGATCCCTGATAGATGATAGTACAACAGAGAGACATTCTAGAAGGAAGCAGAAAATTCCAAAACAACTTTGCAGAGAAGCGAATGAAAAATAGATGGATGACTTTACCAAAAGATTTTTAAAAATTCCTTTCAATACTCCTTTTGAGACATTCATTGCTTTGTATTGGAACCCCAGTTTTATATATATGCATTCTTTTCAGACTATGAATATGTTCTACATGATTATGTTTGAGTAGATCCCTTTGTTAGGTTTAGGGTTTGATAGATTACTAAAAGGATTTATACCCATTGATTAAAAGCATACTTAATGCAAGCTCTAGAGTAGCTTACTAGAACTTGTTCTTAGGATTTACGATACTCAAGAGTAAGTTCTAACCGGATATATTCCAATTAAGTTAGATTTGCTAGACACAAGCGAGAGCTAGTCGATCATACCTGATGGTAACCAACTTGCCACACCCATCGATCAATGTCGATACTCGACCGTCGATCGACAGTGCTAATTAGTGGGCAGTGTTTTCCTAGTGTATTAGTTCGGCTAATAAACAATCCATCAATTATAATTCGCGTTCTTAAACCTTAGATCTAGCTAATTTCATTATTTGAATTAAGTTAACTTCAAACAATTTCCAATTTACTTCATCTTGATAATTAGTATAAATATTTTACCTAGCTTAACCATAAGATTACTAAATCTATTGTGTGTTTTGCTCTCTGTGGATTTGATCCCCAAATGCAGCAATTGATCTCTCTTGGCAAGAATATGTTTTAGTTGAGTTTCATAGGATAATTTGATAGAGTAGAATAAGAGTTTTTAAACCCGCTAAGTTATATGAAAGTATATTTTGGTGGATGTTTATTACCAAATCTATAACATATAAATGTTTCATGATTTTAAACAGATACCATAAGAAGTTGAGGTCAAAATATAACATATGAATGAAAATAATGATGAAGCTAGAGTTGTAGTTATGATAGAAACCAAAGAAAACTTATGAAATCAGGTTTGCACCAAGAACAAGAAAACTTATGGTTTCCATTATGGCTGAACTGTAATGACGAAATTGACCTCAGAAGTTTTCCATAAAGCTTGTAGCATTAGGGAAGTACACTTCGTAGCTAGCGGGGGAGGATTTTATTAGATTTTCTGATCTTTTGTAAAGATTTAGTATAGATTTGGTTTAATTTTCTTTGGTAAGCGAAGATTTACATTGCCGTGTAGAGCCCTCATCAACTTTGTAAGAAATTATTATATAACATGTGAAATGATCTTTTCACAGCAAAATGTTATGAAATGAACACTTCACAGTTAAAAGATAAATTGTTTGAGATAAAACTTGTTCAGACTTAATAAACTATATTCTTCGGAAACTATAACTTGTTAAATGACCATTAACACGGTTATGTTAAAGTATAGCATGTGCCATAACTTGTTAAATGACTATTTAGTTAGATATATTAAATAGCTGGCTATGCTAAATATACGACAAAGTTGATTCATGATTTGAGAAAAAAAAATTGAAATCATAAGAAGTCAAGATCAAATCTATGACATATTGAATGAACATACTAATAATGTTTATCTATATGCATTCGCTGGAAATTTCAAATTGTTGGACTGCTAATATAGTATATACACGGTTATAAAATTATTTACATGGGATAAAAAATGATTTGTTGATAATTTCAGGTTGTTAGACATTTAATATAATATTTATGAGGTTAATAAATAAGTTACTTGGGTTAAAACTTGTTTGAATTAAGTATATCACATTCTCGCCACCATAAGAATCAAAATCATAGCTATGATATATGAAATAGATACAAAGAATGTTTAGGTAAATGCGTTTGTTGGTACATGTCAAATTGTTGGATAGTTAGTATAATACTTACACCTTTATAAAATGAGTTACTTGAGATTAAAACTGGATTTTTTTGGTAATGATATGTTATTATCCCCTATATATTAATTCAGAAGCATTACAACATATTTTGGTAGCTATGTGTCATCATGAAAATACTTCTCAAAATTATTAGAGAAAAAAGTTGGTCCACATAAATATATAATATATTTCTATTAATCTAAGCATAAAACTATTATTAATGTTAATCATTATTTCTTTAAATAAAATTTACTGAATTACCTAATATGGTTCTAATATATATGATATTAATGATTTGAATATGAAAGATTTGATAAAAAAATTGTATAGCCTCTATTCTTTTTATTAAATTTATATTGGGAAAATAAACAATAACATTAAGTATATAATAAAAAAATTTAGATTTTTTATAGATGTTATATTTTAAATTTTAAAAAAATGACTATAAATTAATAAAAAATTTAAAATTTTCACATATAATATTTTTGATTTATAGTTTAATTTTTTATAGCACGAGAAAAACAATTATATAATTAATAAGTAAGAAATATCATTTAATAGATATTTAAGTTAGATATATATATATATATATATATATATATATATATATTAGTGATGTTTAAATTAAACTAAATACTATTTAAAAATACATAAATATTTGATTTCAAAATTGCATTGAACAAGTATTGAGAACTTAATACTTTAATGACAAACTTTCAAAAATAAATATTTCTAAACGATTATAAATTACTGTAAATATTAAATCTCACACATTAAAAATGATGTTATCAATAATTTTAAAAAATTAATATAAAAATATACAAAGGATCATAAAACCATGTGAGTGTGAAACTTCATATATTAGATATCTAAATTAAAAATATAATATATATATACAAACACACAAACATATATATATATATATATATTAATATCATTTATTAATTATATTTACTTATATAAAGTGATTTTAAATAAACAAATATGATTATTTTATTTAAGTGCTCGCTAAATTAGTTGTATATATAATAGTTACAGATTTTTCAATTATTCAATACATATATTTGTTATTTATAAAATAGAAAAGAACACAAAATAAAAAAGAAGACATTATATATATATATATATATTTCACATTCCGCGCATTTGCGTGGGCATTAACCTAGTACGTTAATATAATATTTACACGGTTATTAAGCAAGATCTTTGGTTATTCTTCAAATAAAATAATAACAATTGGTTTAAGTAAGATTGCGGCTTAACATGTAGCGTTCACACCCCCCACCCTCCCGTGCTTAACCGTGTAATTCACCTTACCTTAAAAAATATTAAAATTAAAAAAAAAAAAAAAGCAAAATAGCTGACAAAAAGAAGTGAGCTATTATTCGCATAAGGCATGTAGAATTGTCGGCTGTAATATCATCTATGTAATTTCTCATAGTTTATAATGCATAATTATCCAGTATTAAAAAAAAAAAAAAAAAAAGAAGTGAGCCAACGTTAATGATGTTAATACCATCAGCTAAATCCATAATCCTAAACTTTAAACTAACCATAATTCTTAACTTTAACCCTAAACCCAAACCTTAAATCCTATAAAAGAGATGTCGACGTTAGTGATGACGTTATGTTTTAGGTTTAAGGTCTAAGGTTTAGAGTCTAGGGTTTATATTTAGGTTTAGGTTATGTGGTTTCAGGTTTAGTTGACGGCATTAACTTTGGTGTCATTCATTTTTCCAACTTTTTTTTTTTAATTTAATAGGATTTAGGTTTAGAGTTTAGGGTCTAAGGTTTGTGTTTAGGATCTAAAGTTTCAGTTTAGGTTTAGGATCTCGGATTTAGGAATTAAGGTTTAGTTGATGGAAACATAGTTAATGTTAGCGTTGTTATTTTTATTTCAGCTATTTTGCTTCTTTTTTTTTAAATTAATATTTTTAATTTACTATTTTACATGACACTTTGATTAGTGATAAGAGGTGAGGTGAATTAAACGGTTCTCCACATGGGATGAATGCAAGTATTGTTCGATAACATATACATACAGCATATATATGTATTAGATGGAAACACAGTGGTGGATAGCTTCACCGAAGACGCAGAGATAGAGAGCTTGGCTAGAGATGCAGAGGCTGAAAGACCCTAGCTTGTATTATCACCTTAAACAATATTTCGAGATCCTCTTCAAGCTCTACCATGGCGACCTCTACTTTTTTGAATCTAACCAATGAACATTGAACAAGCTTCATAACAATCCCCCATCTTTGTGTTGATGATGACGCTTACTCTTTAACCTTTTTGATGAGGCAAAACCATGTGTAAGACACGAAACAAGTAATCATGTTTCTTGCATCACTAACCAAAACACTCATCTCTTGATCATTGTTACGCAGCAGTGGAGAGCTTCACCAGAGACACAGCGGCTAAGAGATTTACTGGTGACGCAATAGCTAAGAGATTCACCGGAGACGCAGCGGCTAAGAGAATCACCGGAGACGTAAAGGCTGAGAGCTTGACCGTTGACTGGAGGCGCAGAGGCTGAGAGATTCACCAGAGATGAAGTGGTCAAGAGCTTCACAAAAGACGCAACAGCAGAGAGCTTCACAAAAGATGCAGCAAAGGTGACGAGATTGAGATTCTTGAGTTTTATCAGTGCAATGGGACTTGACATGAAAAGATTTGTGAATGATTGTCAAAACAAAGGAAGATGATTCGAGTAATTACAAGTTGGAGCAGGTGAGAGAAGACGGAGAAAGAAAGATTTTGAATTTTGGAAATTTGGAGTGACAGAAAAAAAGAGAGTAATTGATTAGATGTAAGAAGAGGTAAAAGATATGAATGCAGAGTATTTTTTTTTTTAAAAAAGATATGATGCAGACACTAAGATCTCTTCAAATATTTGGCAAGCTATCGCCTATCGAAATCTTAGAATTCTATACGTCCATATAGAAGCATTAGAGTCCAAAAACAAGACCAACAGTGTCGAAACAGTAAGGTTTGGTATATAGTTAATAACACTTAAGTTATTTGGATTAAAACTGCCAATATTTAACACAAATTTGTGATGAATTACCGATGAACATTACAATTTCATAAGGAATTCGTCGAATTCTGTGATTTTTTAAAGGGCTATAACATGGTCATGTTATTCATCAGGAATGTCAGATGGATTTTACGCAATGAAAATTTTCATCGAGTATTACAACGCTAATTAATAGATATATTTTTTCTTCAGACATCCACAGAAAAGTTTATTCTCTGAGTGTTTACAATTTATAAGAAAGAGAAGAAGAAAAAATTTGAATATAACTAACGTGCTCTGTTTTATGAAAAGAAAAACAGAGTATAACTTTTATTATCTTACACTCAATTGTTGAATTGCTTTTTGATACAAGACTTGATCTATATTTATAGAGAATGAACAGGTGTGTTGAAACAACACAACTCTTTGTTTTAAAGACACAACTCCTAATTGTAAAGACATAACTCTTGACACACCTTTTTATTCTAAAAGACACAACATGAAGAGTCACAACTCTTTGTATAATAACTAACTAATTTAAATGTACGAAGGATAGATTTGATTATATAATTTAACACTCCTCCTTAATCATATCCCGACTTCACTCCAAGCTGTTTCTGAGGTCTTAAAACCTTGAACTGCTCAATGCCTTTGTGAGAATGTCTGCGACTTGATCATCCCCCTTGCAATACTCCAGTTCAATGATTCTCTTTTTGCTGAACTTCCCTCACAAAATGATACTTGATCTCTATGTGCTTCGTCCTTCTGTGTTGCATCAGATTCTTCCCGATTGATATTGCTGATTTGTTTTCACATAAGATTGGAATGCCTCCTTCAAACTTCTGACCAAAATCTTTGAATAGTCTTTGTAGCCACACGGCTTAATTTACTGCTGCACATACGGCTATGTACTCTGCCTCAGCTGTTGATTCTGCCACTGTTTGTTGCTTGCTTGACTGCCAACAAAACATAGCTGAACCAAGAGTAAACACATAACCTGAAGTGATTTTCTTATCTTCTTTAGAACCACCCCAATCACTATCCGAGTAGCCTATAAGTCGTGGTTCCTTCACACTTGCAAAGAACACTCCAAAATGTTATGTTCCTTTGACATATCTTAACACCCTTTTGGCTTCTTGGTAGTGCTTCATGCGAGGTGATGACATGTATTTTGAGAGATAGGCACTTGCATACACCACATCAGGTCTTGATGCACATAAGTACAGAAGCCCTCCAACAATGCTTCTATACTTACTCGGATCCCCATACTCTTTGTCATCCTCATCAACTCCTTTCTTTTGTGATGTAAGTGGAGTGCTTACAATCTCTTTGTGTCGCATCCCAAACTTATCAAAAAGTTTGTTTGCATACTTTTCTTGTGAAAGAAATATGCCTCCATTATCTTGAATTACTTCTATTCCAAAGAAATAGTTCAACAATCACTACAAGAAATAAGGGTTTTAATAGCATCAGATTATAGCGTTTTTAACAGTTCTGCTATTATATACCAACAATGGCTTTTTTTAATAGCGTTGATAAATTTAAAATGCTATGTTTAGTATCGCGGGAAATTAATTTTTTTAGCCGCGTTAATTTAGTAAGTGTAAGTGCCTTACCATTTTGGATTCCAATTTAAACGCTATCATAAATGTTAACTTTCTCAAATTTTAATCAAAATACTTAATGTTTGACCAGACTCTATACACAAAATAGTTTAGTTTTTATTTTTAATTTTTTTTTTCTTTCTTTCCTGTTTCTTCTCCATACGAAGAACTGAGAATAGTCTCAGATTCAATCCGCTTGACTTCCATAAATTCTCAGATTCATCTCTAGTCACCCTCAATTGAATCTTCATCACCATACTCTTTTTGACACCGTCCCTCATTATCCCACCACCACTAGCTCGTCACCACCATCACCATTATCGCCATATTTCTCATCTGCCATCTCTCTCTCTGATTTTTTTTTGATTTTACAAGATAGAAGATGAATTCATGTTACCATACTCAGTCCTCTTCCTCAAGATTCCCCATTTCTTCACGCCAAAGGTCAACCCTTTACCCTTTGCGCGTGATTGGTCTCGCCAATAAACAAAAGTTTGACACTTTCAAATTTTTTTTTCCATGTTCCAGAGCTTTGTTTGTTTGTGTAGAATATGTGTTATCTGGATGTTTAGGTTTTAGAAGAGTGATTAATCTGTTTCGTTTATGATTTTGTTAAGTTTAAGAAAATTTCGAAATTAATATGAGCTTTTTAAGATCTTGGTTTTGATTTGATCGGTTTTTGACAGTGTAAACAAGGGAGCTGGGTGAAGTTGAGTACTTAGTGCTTGACGAAGCTGACCAGATGATTGCTGTTGGAGTTTGAGGAGGCTGTGGAGTCGATTCTTGAGAATCTCCCGCAGGAGCGACAAAGCATGCTTTTCTCGGCAACTACAACTACTTGGGTGAAGAAGTTGGCGAGGAAGTACCTTAACAGTCTAGTTTTCAGTAAAGATTTGATCTTGGGTGCTTTGATTTTAATGAGTTTTTTATTTTCTTTTTTGTAGGATGCATAAAATGGTACAACGACGGGAGTATCAGTTCATGACAGGGCAACAACGATGCTCTCCTTCATCAAACTTGAATCAGAAAATTTTTCCTAACTGGTATCTCTCTTTATGTTTTGTGATCTTTTTGACAGTGTGTGGAAACTCTAGTGCTATGTTCTTGACTGCAGCAGTTCAAATTTTACTGTGCCTCAAATTAGCTGAGGAGCTTTGAGTAGTGATCACTAACCCATGGGTGTCTTAGTTCAAGGCAGCTCTACCAGCAATCATGNCTGGTATCTCTCTTTATGTTTTGTGATCTTTTTGACAGTGTGTGGAAACTCTAGTGCTATGTTCTTGACTGCAGCAGTTCAAATTTTACTGTGCCTCAAATTAGCTGAGGAGCTTTGAGTAGTGATCACTAACCCATGGGTGTCTTAGTTCAAGGCAGCTCTACCAGCAATCATGGTTAGTAGTTAGTACGATATTTTGCATCAAAATAGAGATTCTCATTTAGAGTCTCTGTTGTTTCATATAAGGAATTTGCCGAGTCTGCTCTGGAACAAACCAGGAAAAGTCTCGTTCTTGAGCCTTCACCTCTCCAGGTACGGTGAAAATTACAACGAGCTTTAGTTTTCATTTGGACAAAACAAGGCAAGTATATAAAGTGTTAACAAACATCCTTAGCTCTCTTGTTTATCTGTATGAGTATATAAAAAATTCTAGTGAAGCCAGTCTTAATTCAATATTTAAAGCTGTGACATTTGTATAATAATAAACTATTGTAACGTCCATAGAACTGATATGTCTTGAAACAGTGATCTATTTTCATTTTTAGGCAATCTTGACAGCTAAAGGCTCTGCTTATTTACTTCTCTGATCATCTAACTTTTTGCAGGAAAGGTATAGTAGCATGACAGGGCTTGATGGGAAAACCCAACTTCAAATGCTTGCTTTTAAATCTCCAAAGATTAGACGCTTGCAAAGCATAGCTTTACATAATGCTCCGGAGAGGTGGTGCTTGCCGTGGAACTGCTGATATGAGTGACTTAACTAGGTTGTTAACTAGGTTGTGTTTGTGATTGTGTGTATTTTGGCTGGTAAAGCTGCTAGAGCTTAAGTGATTGTTGTTCCTTATTTTCCTAAACAAACACATCTTTTTCTTCTCTGCCTAAAGTAACGTTTGAAGTTAGTCTTTTTTAATACTTGGCAAGACTTATGTTTGTTAGTAAATTTTTTACTTGTAAATAATAGATTGCTTAAAATTTTGAAATTTCATCAAAAGAAAAAGTTATGTTCAAAAATTAAATCACTTTATAAAGTACCTATTAAATTTTGATATGTTAAAAAATTGTTTTTTTAATATTTTCCAATTAAAAAAAAAAATACTAAACCCTAAACATGTTTTTAAACTGTAAACATAAATTAAAATAAAATCAATTTTTTCATAATTGCTTTAATCTTAAACTTTAATTCAAAATTTCATCATTTTAAAAATCTATAAAACCTTTATGCTTATTTTTATTTTGTAATTATAAAAGCCAAAACCCTAAACCCTAAACATGTTTTAAAAATTTAAACATAATTTAAAATTTTTACTATTTTCATAGTATAATTTTAATCTTGAACAAATCAAAATTGAATAATTTTAAAATCTAATCACTAATTTAAAATCAAAACTTCAGACACTAAATTTTAAATCTACATCCNTATGCTTATTTTTATTTTGTAATTATAAAAGCCAAAACCCTAAACCCTAAACATGTTTTAAAAATTTAAACATAATTTAAAATTTTTACTATTTTCATAGTATAATTTTAATCTTGAACAAATCAAAATTGAATAATTTTAAAATCTAATCACTAATTTAAAATCAAAACTTCAGACACTAAATTTTAAATCTACATCCTACACTAATACCCTAAACCCCAAACTCAAACCCTATATATAAAGTCAAAAATTGAATTACTACAAATAATATAATTACTAAATTAAAACCTATTTCTTATATAAACAATAACTTTATTAATTTTAATTTCAAATATTTATCTTAACCAGAATTCTATTTCACAAACCCTAAACCCCAAATTCAAACCCTAAACCCCAAAGCTTAAATTCAAATCTCTAATATATACCCAAAGTATATAGGGACAATTGCAAAAATACCATTTTTGCTGTACCACAATTCAAGTTTACCCCAACTCAAGGGACATTTTCATCAATACCCTATTCATTAATGACAAACTGACAAAACTACCATTCCCCTAACTTCCCTTCTATTGATTTTTTCTCGGCGATCCGCCTTCTCTCTCACGAAACTTCGACGGTTAGGGTTTGCAGTGAATCAATCTCCCTCTTCCCCAACTCCTCTCGAATCCCCAACCCCACGACTCCTCACCCGCTGAATACCTCTTCCACGCGTACGAGCTCTGCTTGGATTGCTTGGAGTCCTTCTCCGCTCAATTAGCCTGCAAGCCCCACACTCTCCAGCTTCAGAAATTGCGTTTGATCTACTGCCTCGATTCCTGGGGATTCTACGAGAGTGTGGTTTCCCAGGGGTTTAAGGTTCTTGAGAAGCTTAGAGGCGGGTCCAGTAAGAAGTTGTTGCCGGTGGTTAAGGAAGGAGAGGAGGCGGAGCTTGCGATGGTTTTGGTTGAGGCTGTGGCGTTTATTTTTAAAGGTGTGGCGATGGGTGAGCAAGTGGGAGATGATGAGAGGTATAAAACGGTGAGCTTATGGAGCTGGTTGCTCTGGTGAAGGCAAAGGAGAAGGAGATTGACGAGAATGATTCTCAAATAAAGGCAGTTGAGGAGAGAATTAACAATGTGGTCTCTGGCTACAAGGAGTTGCAAACAAGCATGGATAAGATTTTTAGCAATTTGCAAGCGGGTTTGTCCCAGATTGATACGGAGACTGAAGCTTTGTCAAGGAAAAAGAAAGATGTGGATGAGTCTGTGGCATCGGAGGAGAGAGGGGCAAAACTCCGTGAACTTGTCAGTGTTTCAGCAGACGAAGCAAATGAATATGAGGAAGTTATTAAATTTCGAAAAACACTCATGTCATATGTGTCAAAGACTAGAGAAGAGAGAGCCAAGCTTGTAAGTATTGAAGAGAAGCTTTCTGAGGAAGTCCAGAGGGTACAGGAGGAGGTTTCCAGTACCCGAGAGTCACTAAAGGTTTGTCTCTACTTTCTCTTCTTCTACATTCTTCGCTGCAACATAATAGTAGATATAAATCTTGTTCCATTCTATGCACAAGGAAGTATATCTATAATTACTTATCCACAAAGTGTATATTATGGAAAAGTCTGGTGCTACATGTTTTAACAGGTCATTTATGCTCTGAAAAAATGCTTAATGACTGTAAAACAATATGGTATTGAATCTTGTAAATGTCATTTTGCAACTTCATTGTACAGTTTTAGTTATTTTCCATTAGTATTTTGTATAAGGCCTTATTGATCTCGTCTCTTTTCTTACAGGAGCAATCTTCTAGAAAGTCGATCATCCAACAGAACATTACATCATTCATGGATAAAATTATGTTCATAGAAAAGGATGCCGGAGCTCGAAGCAGAGAAGAAAGTGGCTGCCTCAACGAGAAATTTCAAAGAAGCTGGAAGAATCAGCAGAACTTAAGTCCTTAAATCTAGAAAAAGGATAAGATACAGATCGAAACAGGACAAGCTAACGCTGAGCTCGAGAAAGCAGAGCAGGAGATTGAAGGAACAATCGAGAGGCTACAAGAGTTAGAGAGGTTGATTTTGTCGAAAGAAAAAGAATTGTCTGTCAGTAGATTCCAGAGGTTGCGGAATGACAGTGGCACTGCAAAAGCAAAGAGATCAGCTGCTCTGGAGCTGAAAGATCTGGAAGAAGCTAATCTTCTACTTGAGGAAGCACATGAAGCAGAGTCCGAAGCAGAGAAGCTTAAACTCACATGCGGTCTCAAAGAAGAAGACGAAGAAAAAGAAGAGGCTAAAAAATGTTTTGTCTCGATGGAACTTATAGCCACCTTTGGTCTGAAGAAACTACAAGAACTCGCAGAATCTGTTCCGTCGTAACTCTGAAGCTGCTTCAGGTTCAAAGTTGGGACTAAACGTGTTCAGAGATGATCAAGGAAAGGATTTAAAAAGGCGTTGTTGATGAGTCCACAACGTTTAAGCTGATATGCGTTAGTAGACATCAACATGTATGGTTTTGTTTTTCGGATCCGTGTTTGATTGATTTGTTAATGAAAGAAGAGAGTGGAAGCTTGTTCAAGCAATACACTTGTAAGTTGCGTCCAAACACTTTGAATACATTTTTTTGTACAAGAACCGAACTCATGCTTCTGTTTGAACATTGGTTCAGATTAAAAGAAAATCATTGTCAACTAACTATGGTGGACTAGAATCCACACAAAAACTACTTCACTATCTTAAGCATATGCACGAGGAGGAATGCTCGAGCAAAGAATGTAGGAACAAGTTATGGAGATAGAGAGACTAGGCTATTGCAGACTGTTTATCATCTTCAAGGTGTAACGCTCTAAGTAATTTTAACTATTTATAAGGGCTTATAAATTATTTAGAAACCCTTATAAGTCATTGATTAAGGTTTACGAATCCTTTATAAGAGTTTATAAATCATTTGTAATGATTTATAAACCATTTATATGTGATTATAAATTATTTATAAAGATTTATATATCATTTTTACAGAATTTATATATCGTTAAAAGAGTTTATAAATCATTTACAAGAGTGTATATATCATTTATAAAAATTTATATATCATTTATAGAAGTTTATAAATGTTTTATTAACATTTATAAATCATTCAAAAATTATGTATTCAATCTAGTAACAAGCGAAAGTTTAGATCTTCAAAGAATTCTACGTGTGTCTTTTGTGATTGAAAAGACTTTACATTTTGATGTAAGGAAGTATCTCAAACCAAACACAACAATACCAATAGCCATAACAAACAATTTTATTCTATCTCGAGATAAAAAAAAAACGATCTAGCTCTAATCAAAACAAGAACTGAACTCAATGAAAACATAAGCAAGAACCATTTATAAGTTATTATTAGTTTCTAAATCATTTATAATGGTTTAGTGGTCATTTATAAATATTTATAAAATCATTTATAAATTATTATTAGTTTTTATAAGGATTTCTAAATTATAAAATTATTTTAAAGTCTTTGTAAGTGTACATTAAGTTTCATAAAAAGGTTCTATAAGGGTTTGTTAAATTATTATAAGGTTTATGAAACCATTTGTAAGAGTTAATCTATGAAAGTTTATAAATCATATAATAAGGGTTTAATAATGAATAAAAAATAAATTTATAAAGATTTATAAAGAACTTCTAAACCCTTAAATTAGTTTATAAGCCTTTATAAATTAGTTTATAAACTCTTCTAAATTAACTTATAAACCTTTATGAATCATTTTATAAGCTTTTTATACATTAACTTAGTAACCTTATTAAATTAGTTTATAAACCTTTACAAATCAGTTTACAAACCTTATATAATGATTTTATAAACCTTTATAAATTAATTATAAGTTTTTATAAATTAGTTTATACGCCTTTCTAAATGAGTTTATAATCATTATATAAGTCATTTATAATCATAGTTCAATAATTAGTTTGTAAACCTTTTTAATGTCATAGAATGATATGTCTAATTTTCCATAATCCTTCTAACTATTACGAATGACGTGTGCATCATACAAGAAAATAAAGAAACATTGTAAGAGTTTGTAAAATAATTGTTGGCTGTTGTGTATTCCCTCCGAGACTTATAACCTACTCTTTCTGATTATAATATTAGTCTTTAGACTTGTTTGCTTAATCTTGTTAATAGCTTTATCTATCAGAGCTAATAAATCTATTTTCCATTGGTTATCAAAAAAATTTATAAGGATTTCTAAATATATTATTAAAGTGTAATTCATTTATAAGAGTTTATAAAACAAGTCTATAAGGATTATAAATAATTTATAAATGTTTATAAATCACTTATGACTTAGAAATCATTTATACACCTTTATCAATAGTTTATATATATTCATATAATATGATTTATAAACCTTTATAAAATAACTTATAAATGATTATAAGAGTTTACAAAGAGTGATGAATCTTTAATAAAAATTTTACAACGAAAATTTATAAGAGTTTATAAGAGTGATGAATCTTTTATAAATGATAGACAAAGGTTTATGGACTATTTTCAGAATTTTATAAACCTTTTTATAAATTATTTAAGAATTAACTTAATCGCTTTTAAGGGTTAATAAAATCATTTATATGGATTAAAAAGCATATTAAAACATTATTGATCATAACTCCCTTTTATTTATAAGATTTCATAAATCAATTCATATGAGATTATAAAAAAATTTATAAGGGTTTATAAATCAATTTATAAGAGTTTATAAATCAATTTGTAAGAATAACATTCAATTTTCAAGAGAAGTTTGGGTCTGAGAATGTTAAATTTTTAGAGTGTGGTTGCTGGCTATGTGATCAACATCATCACTCCTCGCCTGCTATACAGGTACGTGTTTGTGACTGGCTATGTGATCAACATCAGCACGTATGTCTTACTTGTCAGATTGGTGTTCTAGTGACACTACTGCTGCAGAAATACATGTACGTTTTAAAGAATATGTGACTGGCTGAAACGATCTTTGCGGTTGTTCTTGTTGTAAATAGAGATGATTTGTTTGAAATGTTTATTGCAGTTACGACAATCTTTCACTGGACCAAGACATGCTTTCTCTCGAATTACAAATGAGCTAAATACCTGAGTCAAAAACAATCTGCAAAACAACAAAAGTGACGTGTTGAGATGGAAATGAGCGTTCCACTTACTGCAACTATCCAAAACAGCATAAATATCTATTTAGATGCATGTCTCTCCACTCAGAGTATTCTCCTGAACCGATTGAGCAGCTTTCTGAAACTTCTCAATTGAAACTTCTCAATACCCTGCAGTGAGAATTGTTGGAAACATGTCATCAAAACAGGTACTGTACTCACATGTCCAACAAAGAGTGTATGTGGAATCATGTCCAACACAATTTTTTTTCTGAATGATACTAAAATACACGGTTTTCACTGAAACTAATAGGAGTTGTTTCTCAAAACATCAAGTTTCATAAATAAAAGTAAATCAAGCACCCACCTTTTCGAACTCTTGCAAAAGCTTGCCTCCTCCTCTTCTAGTATCTCAGTGATCTTCTTCTCGTGTTCCTTCAACTCTGAAAAGACATCGCCCATCACCCGGATAACAGAGCTTACAAGTCTGCAGGGTAAGCACAAACTATCAGTGTTTGGTTATAATACATGACTGCGAGACTGCCATATTCTCTCCAATATAGGTACAAGAGGAATCAACTGTTGTTGTTTCGTTAGACCATCAATCTTCTGCAAAATATAAAAGCTGTCTTACATTTTCCTCAAGAGAGTTAGAGTGTAATGTAGATAAGCTATGAAGAACAAGTTACACCTTATTTTTGAATGGTTTCATCTAAGGAAGTGCCTGTGACATTCATTGAGACTTACTGTCTTATATAAAATAACCATCCAAGAAAGTAAAACTTCAAACTCTAAATCATCAAAATAGTTATCTTCAAGAACCGGCCACTCTGCAAGTTTTGTTTAGAGACTGAAGAAGATTTTGTTACCTGATTTCACTTAGCTTTGCCTGAGTTCTTGTAAGTCAAATGAAACTCTGAACCGGAGCAGACAACTCTAGCTCGTATGCAGCTTGGTAAAACTCTGCGGCTTGCTGTGATAAGCCTTGCATTTTGGTTCACTCTGAGCTGAGCTGGTTCACTCTCAAAGCTCCACCTTTTTATCAAAGAAGAAAACAACAATCAGCATATGTTATGCACTTCCACTTGAGTTAAAATCCGAGTATAGAGAAAAGTAAAGACAAAGGCCAAAGCTTGAATCCCTGAATCCTGAGAGACAAGCTAATGATGTACAAGCACGAAAAGCAGATGCATAATCCGGTTCTGGTTCATGTTCAACGTGTGTGCCGCTACTGAATGAGCCAGTCCCGAGACTCGTTAATTGTGGCGTTCGAAGCATTATTAGCCTATGAAGCTCTTCAAGGGAAACAAACCTGTTGGTTCTAAGCTTTTTCAAGAAGGGAGACCTAAGCACAATCCCCTCCAAGGCCTTGAAATTGATAGGTGACTCCACACAGTCAAAACACAGAGACTCCAGATGTGTGGTTTCACCCTCGGGAAAACAAGAGATCCAATCCACCTCGTCATCAGCCACTTCAGACTCGATCAGATCAAGTACTCTCAGCTTTCTGAAACAAATCAATAAAAAAAAATGTAAAACTTTACTTTTCAAAACGAATCTCTAAGAGTAAAGAGAGATCTATAGACAGTTAACCTGCACTTTTTGGCAACAAGAGCGAATACCACTAGTCCCAAAACCTTCACAACAAAGCAAGACAAGCCCCTTGAAACCAGGAAACGACTCAGCGAGAAGAGCCAAGTCATCATCAGTTACAAACATCCGTTTCAAACAAACTTTCTCAAGCCAAGGGTAAGCCTTTGCTGCTTCAACAACCCAAGGCGTGAACTTAGCTTCTCAATCACGAGGCATGAGGTTGAAATCTGCAATCGGCGATTGTGAAATAGAAACCGCCACGATTTTCACCGACGAACAATGGAAAACGAAATCGCACCATTTACTTACAGTGGCTGAGCCACTGGGATCATGAACTCTCACGGAGAACCGTCCTGTGACCAGCTCTACCACTCCAACCGCAACGTGATGCAGCAGCGACACCAAGATATGGTGAATCGAGAGACAGTCTTACACGCGCCTCCACGAAGCATCTTTGGAAGCGGAAGCGCTCCGTCTAGAGAACACCAAGCTCCGATCTTTGAACCTCCACCTCAAGAAAGAGCTAGACCAACTCATCCAATCATCTCTCCGCAACCGCCTCAGCTACGACAAGGCTCCGCTTCGCAATCTTTTCGTCGGAGAGAGGGAATAACGAGAATCAATAGGTTGCTTTTAGTTTAATTAAGTAGGGATAAAATAGTATTTTTCCCACTAAAATTTTAAAGGTAAAACTGATTAGTGTAAAATTGAAAATGTGTACAAGGAAAGTGGTATTCTTCACAAATTCCCAAGTATATAGAACATTTTAAACTTAAAGTATATATTTTCAAAAAAAATATATAACTATATAGGTCATAACTTTCAAATACAAATTAAACTATAAATATAATACCATAAACCACATACTTTGAAGACCAAACCTTATATCATAAACACTAATCCTTTCATTTTGAACTTGTAATCTTAAAATTTTAATTATAAACCATAAAATAAAATAAAAAGTTTAACTATATACATACATCCATTATTTAAATCTAAAGATTTTTTCTATAAATTGAAGATATGGTTATTGATATTGACCAATAAAATAGCTTAAGAATTTAAAACAAACAAGTTTAAAAGAAAAAAAAATAGAAAAATTGATATCTACCAATCAGATAGTTCTACTCGGATCACAATCTCTACCGTTGGATCAGAATGGACAAAGGTAATCCAACGCTCTATCTTTTCCTTCTTTTCTGCGTCTCTCTCAATCTCTTCTCTCTACAAATCTCAGAAGAAAAATTAATCTCTCATCTCTCTCTCTCTCTCTCTCTCTCTCTCTCCATGTTCCCTGTTTCGATCTCCTCTCCTCTCTCTCTCTCTCTCTCTCTCCATGTTCTCTGTTTCGATCTCCTCTCCTCTCCTCTCAGTCCCAAGGGTTTTTACTGATTCTAAAGTGTTAAACACAGATCTCGTCTTGTCTCGAGACTCACTTTCCTTCTGTTTCCGAAAGAGAGAGAGAGACAGAGAGATAGAGGGAGAGAGTTCGGTTATCTTTTGATTTGGGGATTTTCGATTAATGGTTATTTTGGATGCTAAAGCTACTTGAGCTAATCTGATTGCTGTTCCTTCTAGAAAGAGCAGTTTTTTTTGCAGGTTAGGGCATTAAGAAGATCGTTTGACCTCCTCACCACCACGACAGGTAAACTCACTCCCCCTTTCTTTTAACTGGTGTTTACAAATACTAGTTTCTGTTAAGTCTGTCGATGGTTTGTTTTTTATAACTTTGAGTTACTAATACTGATTCATAACTTTGTGTTTGTTGATGGGTTTGTTTCTTATAACTTGTGAGATGTTTGTGTTCTTGTGCTTATCATTGTTGTTCTTGTAGTGCCTTTTCTATTTTGCAGAGGAAATAATCAAAGGACTCTCCACTGTCTCAGGAAACCAACCAAGAAGGAAGACGAAGAAGAAGATGGGAGGAAGGCAGCGTAGTAGATTAGGTTTAGTTTTGGTTGGNTTGTGCTTATCATTGTTGTTCTTGTAGTGCCTTTTCTATTTTGCAGAGGAAATAATCAAAGGACTCTCCACTGTCTCAGGAAACCAACCAAGAAGGAAGACGAAGAAGAAGATGGGAGGAAGGCAGCGTAGTAGATTAGGTTTAGTTTTGGTTGGTTATTAGGTTTGGTTTAGGTAGGCTTAATTAATAAATCTGGTTTCTGTGTAAACCAATGTTAATAAATAAATCAATATTGATTATATTTTTTTTTTGTTTTTTGAATGTTTTGATTTTCTTATAATATTAATTTGAATGAAATTTTATTTTACAATTTTTTGTATTATTTTCAAAAAAAAATATTAAATAAATTTGTCATAAACGAAATGAACAATTACATTTTAAAAATAAAATGAAAAATTCAAATTTTGCTATTGATAGAACACTACAATAGTAGTTAAAACATGCTATAGTAAAATTTAAAAACTGCTATAGTAAAAATGTTATAATAACATTTTCGACAAGCTATTAAAAAGAATTACAATTGCATAATAAACAACGCTATTACTAAATTAATATCAATAGCGGTAACAAAAACCGCTATCTAATGGACCCGACCTATTATCGCGGGCGATGTTGGAGCGCTTTCTACAACGCTATGGTATCATACGATAGCGATTTTCGGTGCTATTAAAACCCTTATTTCTTGTAGTGAATCAAAGATCCATCATCTCGAACTCTTTCTTCATATTCTCCGTGAATGTGTTGATGATCCTAACATTGTTTCCAGTGATGATTATATCCTCCACATATAGACTCACGATCAACACATCTCCTCCTTGCTTCTTGATGTATAAAGCTGCATCATTCATACTTCTTTCAAACCCATTTTGAAGAAAATATGAATCTATCCTTTCATACCATGCCCTTGAAGCTTGCTTTAAACCATATAAAGCCTTGTGTAGCCTTAACACTTTTCCTTCCTTTCCTTGCTTCTCATATCCAGGTGGTTGTGTCACATACACTTCTTCCTTCAGCTCCCCATTGAGAAATGCTGACTTCACATCCATCTGATACAAGCGCCACTTCATCTGAGCTGCATATGCAAGTATGGCTCTTATTGTATCATGTCTTGAGACAAGGGCAAACGTCTCAAGGTAGTCAACACCATATGATTGAGAGAATCCTCTTGCTACTAGTCGCGCCTTATGCTTGATGTGATTGCCACTTGCATCGGTCTTGATCTTATAGATCCAATTCACACTTATCAGTTATCACATTCTTCTTCTCTGGCTTGTCTACTAGTTCCCATGTCTTGGTCTTCTCAATCATGGCGATTTCTTCATACAACGCCTTCCTCCATTACTTTATACCACACGCTTCATCATAAGTGTATGGTTCTTCATGTGCGTGAAGACAAGATTCTATTGCTTGAGCTGCCTCTTCAAGCTCTACTCTTGGTGCATTTTCCATGATCTCAACCATGGACTTAAACTTCTTTGGTGGCCCAGAATCTTCTTCATCTTCATCACTAGTATCAGGATCATTATTTTGAATGAAAACAGGGCTGGAAATACCTTTGGTTTGTGTTTGTTCCTCAGACGATTGATTGTCTTCCATAGACAACTCGTTAGGCAATTTAGAGTCTTCCATAGACATCTCTAATGTCTTCTTGACTTCTTCTAGCTTTTTTCAGTCTCACTTCTTGCTTTCTTCAAACTCTGCATCTCTTGATACTTCAATCTTCTCGTTCTCAAGGGTGAGAACTCTATAGGCTTTGGATTGATTGATATATCCAATAAAGACTCCAAGCTTTGCCTTGACATCTAACTTCCTTCTCTTCTGATCCGGAATATGTATGTAACATATGCTACCAAACATTCTCATGTGTGAATCATCTGGCTTGTGTCCACACCACTTCTCTATAGGAGTGACATCATCTTCTATTGCCTTTGATGGTAGACGATTTTGAAGGTATGAGGAAGTGTATACCGCTTCTGCCCATAACTTGACTGGTAAATCTTGTTCTGCCAACATAGTTCTAGCCATCTCCACCAATGTCCTATCATCCGCTCTGCTGCACCATTTTGTTGTGGTGAATAAGGCAAGGTAACTTGCTTTTTCATTCCTTCTTCTTCACAAAACCGGTTGAATTCATGTGATGTGAACTCACCACCACCATCTGACCTCAATGTCTTGATGGTACAACCCGATTGTTTCTCCACCATTGCTTTGAACTTCTTGAACAATGAGAAGGTCTCTGATTTTTGCTTCATGAAATATACCCAACACATGTAAGTATAGTCATCTAAGAATAGCAAAACTATAGGCTTCCATCAATGGATTGATGCTGCATTTTTCCACATACGTCTGTATGTACAATCTCAAGCTTTTCACTTGTCTTAGTTTGAGATTCCTTTGGGAAGCTTTTGCGTGATTGCTTTCAAAGTCTACACGCCTCACATGATCCCTTCCTGACCTTAAACTTTGGTAATCCCTTTACCAAGTATTTGTCTTGCATTTGTTGCAACCTTTTGTCGCCTACATGACCAAGTCTCTTGTGCCATGTCTCCATTTTTCTTTGCTCACTTGCGCTCATGGCTTCTTCTTCCTGAGCCGAACTCATCCTAATTCTGTAGCTCTTGTGAGTCATTTGGATATTCATTATCCTCCTTCCTTTTGCATCCTCTATGATGCATCTCTTCTCTTGGAAATTCACCCGATATACACTTGAAACAATTTCTGGAACACTCAACAAATTTTTTGCCAAACCCGGAACCAAGAATACATTCTTGATGGTCCTCTTGCCACCATTAGTCATGACGGTAATATCTCCTTTAGCGGCTGTCATGACTATGCTTCCATTTCCAATCTTTATTGAAACCTTAACACTCTTGTCAAGTCTTGAGAAGTAATTCTCCTCCTTTTTCATATGATTAGTTGCTCCAATGTCTACTAACCAGAAATCTTCCATCACAGTTGTTGCTTCACTCGCACTGAACAACATATGATCTTCATTAAAGTCTTCTTCTTCGAGACTTAAATGTGCTTTCTCCTTTTTCTTTGAGTAGCACTGATTTGCAAAATGACCTAACTTTCCACAGTTGTAACACTCCTTGTTACTTTTGTAATCCTTCTTAGGATCACCCTTTTTCTGTTTCCTAAAACACTCACTCTCATTGTGATTGTTCTTCTTGCAGAAACCACACCACTTCTTGCCTTCTCGGCGTTTTGAGTTGTCTTGTTTGACACCAGAATTTTTCTTTTTAGCACGAGCATCGAATGCTCTTTCTCTTGTACTTTCTTCTCTTACAGCCAACCTTGCTTCATGAACCTCCAAAATTCCGATCAAATCTGCCATCTTTGTTGAAGTCAAATCACTTGTTTGCTCCAATACACTGATTATGCTATCGAACTTGGCGGGGAGAGAGATAAGTATCTTTTGTATGAGTTGGATGTCTGACTTTAGTTCTCCATGATAAGTTAATTTATTTGCCAAATCAATTAACTTATCTGTGAAGACCTTGATGTCTTCATTCTCATTCATCTTTAGGTTTTCATATTCCCTTCGAAACGTTTGAAGTCAAATCAAACGGACTTGAGGAGAATCTTCATACTCTGCCTTCAATTCATCCCACACTTCTTTAGAAGTTGTTGCTGCTGCAACCCTAAAGAAGATATCATCCGATACGGCAGTTTGCAGAATTTGCAAAGCCATCGTATCGTTAACCATCGCTTCTTCTCTAAGCGATCTTACCCTTGCTGTCTCAAGAGTTTCATCCACTTGTGCTGGTGGGGTTCCCACGCCTTCTTAAACCACAGACCATAACTTCTGAGAATGGTTGTCATCTTAATACTCAAGAAGTCGTACTTCTCCCCATCAAAAATAGGGATCACTTGATTTTTCATCGTGAAATTTTCTTTTGATTATCAATATTACAAACTTCTCCTGATTATCAATATTACAAACTTCTCTCTTCACTGGTTATCAATACTAGAGTCTTCTGATTATCAGAAATTTGTAATCAAATTTGTAATAATATCACAGCAATTCTCTCTTTGCTGAATTTGTGAATATCAATATTAGAGTCGTCTGATTATAAGAAATTTGTATTCAAATTTGTAATCGTGAATTCGTGATTATCAATATCAGAGTTTTCTGATTATCAGAAACTTGTAAATAATATCACGGTCCCTTGTTAACGATGTGAATTTATTATCAATATCAGGATCTTCTGATTATTAGAAATTTATAATCAATATCACCATCGATGCCCTCTTCTCCTTCAATTTTTTTTTTAATTTTTGATTTCTCTGTGCCTTTCAACCGCAAGGCTCTGATACCAAGTTGATTCTCTGAGTGTTTACAATTTATAAAAAAAAAAGAAGAAGAAGAAATTTAAATATAACTAAGGTGCTCTGTTTTATGAAAGGAAAAATATAGTATAACTTTTATTGTATTACACTCAATTGTTGAATTGTTTTTTTGATACAAGACTCGATCTATATTTATAGAGAATGAACATGTGTTTTAAAACAACACAACTCTTTGTTGTAAAGACACAACTCTTAATTGTAAAGACATAACTCTTGACACAGCTTTTCATTTTAAAAGACACAACATGAAGAGTCACAACTCTTTATATAATAACTAACTAATTTAAATGTACTAATGAGAGATTTGATTATATAATTTAACACAAAACTATATACCTACAACACAGTTTGTTGTTAAATGTCAGTATTTTAAATACCGATGATTACTTTTTGGTCCGAAATTTATTGAGAATTCCAGACAAAGTTCCCACGTAAGTTCGACTTTGAGGTTTTCAGTAATTTTCCTAAGTAATTTCCTTCTGGAAAAAATTTAGGTTCAGTTTTTAGGGTGAACCTTTAAATTCACTTCCTAGGATGAACCTTTAAACTCACCTTATTTTTAATAACCAATTATAGTATCACATAGATTAATAAATAAAAATTATTAAATATTTTTAAAAAAACTAAGATATCTAAAAAAAATAATAATAACATCACTTTAAATGATATTAACACCGCCAACTAAACTCTAAATCCAAACCACAACACTAACCCCTAAACTTACCTTATACCCTAGAATCCAAACCTAGACTCTAAACCTGAACCCTTACCCTAATCTCAAATCATATACCCTAAACCCTAAAACCTAAACCCTAGACTCTAAACCCAAACACTATACCTTAAATCACCAGATCTTAAACTCTAAACCCTAAACCCTAGACCCTAAATCCAAACCCAAACTTTAGATCCTGAATTTAAATCATATACCCTAAATCAAAACCCTATATTTTAAACTCAAATCCCCAACCCTAAATCTAAACTGTAAATCCTAAACCCAAATCCTATACCCTAAATGTTTTGATTAATGTTAATATTGTTCCTTTAGAGTTTAAGGTTACAATTTAAGGTTTGAATTTATAATTTACAGTTTGGATTCATGATTTAGGGTCTAGAGTTTAGATTTAGGCTCTAGGGTTTAAATTCAGAATCTAAAGTTTGGTTTTAGGATTTGGGATCTAGGGTTTAGAGTTTAAAGTCTAGGGTTTGGGTATAAGGTATAGAATTTGGGTTTAGGGTTTAGATTTTAGGTATAGGGTTTTGGTTTAGGGTCTATGTTTGGGATTTAGGATATAGGTCTGAGTATATGATATAGAATTTTGGTTGAGGGTTACGGTTTAGATTTAGGATTTAGCTGGCGATCTTAAAGTCGTAAAAGTTGACGTTATTTTTTTTAACTATTTTGATTTCTTATAAAATATTTAATATTTGTTATCCATTAATCGATATGGCATTTCCTATTTGTTAAGATTTCTGTTATAATGTCATATTTTCTTGTAATTTGTGTAACTCTATTATGAGCTGAGTTACAAACTTGTAAAAATATATTTTCTTGTGTTTTTGCTCATTTCATAATAGAGCACATTTTTGTAAGGAAATAAACATGGACATTATTAGGAGTCAAAAATGATTCTTATGTGAATTTCTATTTGAGATTAATTTGATCCTGACCGAATGAGAAATCAGAAGAAGACATTCTCTCAAAGATGTTCTCTGACGCTGAGAATTAAGTAATTAACCTCCCTTCATTCAACAAACTGACATCTAAATTTTAATTTGGAAACGATAGTCCATGATTTAGACTTAGTCTTTGAACTTCTTTCCTTGCATCTTCATTTAGAACTAAGCAAAACAAATTTCACGTAGTTAGAAACACCAAAGTGATATATATGTTTATATAGTTTTTCGTAAGTTTAGCTCTTAGAAAGCTTGAGAATTCAGTAAAGAAGAGAGATTAAAAAGTGATAATTCTTCTTGTATACCCTTTAACCGTTCCCGCCAAAACTAACCGAGATTTCAGAAGAGAGACCTAAATTTAAAAGGAAAAGCTTTGCTAAATTTCAGGAGATCCAAATATGGAATAGCTTCGTTGTTTATCGTTGCCTTGTATGTTCATTTTCTCCATTTTCAGCTAAAATAAAACCCATTTTTCTCCAAAAAGTTCAAAGTTCCCCTTTTGCTTCACCTTCTGACCTCTTGTTTTTCTTTCTTTCTAGGGTTCCCAATCCCTCAATTTTGGGAACCTGAAAATCGACTTCTCACTTACATAATCATTTCTTCAGGTAAAAAAAAAAAAAACCCTTTTACCTTATTTTCTTGCAACCTACGGAACCTAACCTAAGTTATATGTTTCTTCCTTCAGAATGGGTCTAAAGCTCTCAAGAGGGCCTGGAAAGGAGAAATCAGCTCTAGAACTAAGGCCTCACATTCTGACCTACCTAACCACAAATTCTTACCTACGAAACTTGGTGTCCAAGAAACGAAGACGGTTAACCATGGGTGGATATGATCTCGACATGTCTTACATCTCCGACAAATTGTTGGCTATGTCATTTCCGGCCGAACGAATGAGAGCTGTTTATAGAAACCCCCTTTGGCAAGTCAAGTCCGTGCTTGATATGCGACATCATAATCACTACAAGGTCAATATGACATAGTCAATCATTAACGTTACATTAACAGATTAATCAAATCTCGTTTTGTTCAGGTCTATAATCTATGCATAGAGGAATGTTATGATCCAGAAAACTTCTATGGCCGCGTGGAAAGATTCCCATTTGATGACAACCATGTCCCAACTCTTAAAATGATCCAAATTTTCTGCGAAAGTGTTCATACTTGGCTCTCATTAGATCCCAAAAACATAGCAGTGGTGCATTGCATGGTATTCAACCAAAAATAAAAAACACTTTCTTCGACATTGTTGAACCATATCAGATTCCAATGTAACTTTTGCAGGCAGGAAAAGGCAGAACAGGGCTAATGGTGTCGGCGTACCTTGTCTATGGTGGAATGTCAGCTGAGGAAGCTCTTGAGATGTATGCAAGCAGAAGAACCACAAACAATAATGGAGTACGTCCTCTGCACAATAGAGAAAAGCTTATTTAATAAACCATCCGTTAATCTCTTGATTACTCCTTGACAGGTCTCAATACCGAGCCAGCGTCGTTACGTGAAATACTGGTCAAAATTACTCTCACTTGTTAAGAGAATTGGAAACAGACCTCCAGAGGTTAAATTACCTCAAGAACATAGCAGAGAGTTGCTGAGAATTAGACTTTACGATACTGTCAACGTTGATTCTGTCTTCTTTGTCGTCTCAGAACTTCAGGAGGTACTAATAACTACATTATTACCTCCGTCTACTGCTCCTAGTTGATATACATTTTGATGCAATGTAGACTATGTTTCTGCTTGATATATACAGTTTTTAATGTTTTACATACTGTATCTTCTTGATTTATATAGACTCTGATGCATTGCATACTCTGTTTAGACTTTTGATATATATATTATATATATATATATATATATTGATGCAAAGCAGACTATGTTTCTGCTTGATATATAGACTTTGCCTCATGTATCGTGGACTCTGTTTCTGCTTTATAATAAATTCAATGCATTGTATACCCTGTTTTTGCTTGATATATTCATTTTGATGCATTGTAGACTATGTTTCTGCTTGATATGTACATTTTGGATACTCTATAGACTCGAATTTTTCTTGATATATACATTTTGGATGCATTATAAACTCTGTTTCTGCTTGAGATATACGTTTTGATGCATAGCAGTCCCTGTTTTGTACGTCATTACATACTTTGGTGCATCACAGACTTTGTTTCTGCATGATATATACATCATCTCAGACTCTGTTTTGCTTATTATACACACTTTGATGACATTTCTTCTGATCATAGGTTCCAGATGATATGTATCCACCATCTGTTGAACTTGCAAGAGGTTGTTGTAGACAATTCAAGAAAGGTTACTGTAGAAGCTTGAGTCCACGGTATTATATATCTCATTCCCATATGAACTGTGATACAGAAGAAGATGAGGTGCTACCAAATATAGTAGAACCACGTCTTGTTGTTCAAATGGATACAGAGAGTTCCATCATCGACGAGAAAACATGTCTCGACTTCTACTTTGACAAACCTATCAGAGTAAGTCACAAAAATTACTTTGTCAAAAAAAAAAGTCACAAAAATTAATCTTTCAGGAAAAATAATCGAGAAGATGTCTGATAAGTACATGATTCTTGGATAGGTGAGTGGAGACATATGCATCACATTCTATCAGAAAATGATTGGAAGTCGTCTCTTTTATACCTGCTTCAACACAGCTTTTATAACCAATGGCTTGCTTCAGGTAAATTTCTCCAAATCTTTAATGCCATTTTTATTCTCCTTGAACATGTTTATCAATTATATTTTTTGTTTATGCAGTTTTCCATAGGAGAGCTAGATAAAGTTGGTGGTAATGGAAGATCAATATCTGGTCCTGATTTTAGCTTGGAGTTGCTTTTTAGTCCAGCCTGTTCTAAATCCGGAAAGCTTCTTTCCCGAGATGACCTTTCACTCCCTTGAGGTCTCTGTTTCAGCTCTTTCAAAACAAGAGCAGCTACAAAGAGTTATGAATATCTCAGATGATGCTGTAAAGACTTCAAAGGCTTAAAACTGAATTTCTCGTTCACAAATGAAGAGGCAAATGAGAAATCTTCAAACACTAGCAGCAAGTAACTAATGCAAATAGCACAAACATATAATTTTCTCAACAATCTTTTTTTTTTTTTGTAGCAGGGACTGTAATTTTGGTGAATGATAGACATTATCTTGCCATCCATTTTCTCACTAGGATGGTCTGTTTCCTGTTAAAGATTGCTGAATAAAGTTCTCATTGTTTTCACTACTCTGTTATTGAGTACAAATCTCTATACCAAGACTCCAAGAGTTAAGGAAACGATTTTATTACTATCAGAATACAACTTAACATTGAACTGTCTCATCGTGTCTGTGTCGTTGACAAGCTACTTGTGTGGAAAAATATAACTTAAAACAGAAAGGAAAAGCATGAGAAGAGATCTCTTTTAGTCTTGAATCTTGTTCTTTAAAATCACCTTAAGGATATGACATTGTCTTCAAGTGTCTGCTGGTTATCGGCTGAACCAAACACAGTTCCGGGTGTGTAGACTCCTCCTTTGACTAAGCTTTCGTGTTCAGGTCCTGAAATTCTTGTGATAGTTTTTGAAGATGTAAGATGTCTGTCCTGAATTAGTCAATGACATAGTTTCTGAAACAGATGTCGTGTTGAGTGGTGAAGACCATGTGGAGTTAAGATAATGAGCTGGAGTCGTTAGATTTGGAGAGCAAGGATCTTGGAGATATGGAAAGAATAATAAACTTGAAGAGCAAGTTTATGACTTAAAGAAAATGGAATAAATGCATTCCAAGAAAATCAAAATTGCACTTATTGATAGGGAAGATGTCCATACATGTTGACTTGAAGATTAGGATTTCACGAACGTCGAGAATAACTATAAGATAGCTATGGGGTCGTTTGTAGAGACAGAAACACGGAAGCCAATCTTATAGAGGGAGAAAGAGAAGCTCTTAGAAATGTTATTGGGTCATCTTGAAGTAGTGGCCGAAATATTTGACGGTAGAGAGACATACATGAGTAGTTTAGGAATCTTTCAGTAGCGTGTGTTAGGCTATTAACACTAGACGTGTAAAAGCTGATTAAGTAGATCTTGTAATAGAGTGTACAAGGCGATTTCTAATAAAGCTATTGGTGTTTAACTCTTAGTTTACCTTCAGGATTGGCTACAATATGTCTCTCATCCTGCACGTTCAGATTCATAGAAGAGTCTTTCAATCTCATCTACCTCTTTCTCATAATCATTCAGTTCAGTCTCAGAAGTAGCAGCAGAGATGACAACATTGCAATGGTCTCTCCCTTGTTGCTTAGAGGTGGAAGTTATAGAAGAAAACTGGTTCTCCAAAGCCCGGAACTTGTTGTTGAGGTCATTGTAACTCCCATCAATCTTGGCATGAAGGTTCCTCAGCTTATAACCAACATGCTTTTCACTTCTAGTCTGAGACTCCAAGATCTGTTTTAGAAGAGCATCAATGCTAGTTTCCTGAGGAGTAGAGGTAGAAGGGTTAGCTTGTTGTTGAGAAGATTGGTTTCCTTTGTTGGAGAAACCAGGAGGTGGGTTTTGTTGAGGCTGGTAGCTGCCTTGCTGATTGTTCATAGGCTGGTATCCTCCTTGTGGTAGTTGTTGTATCAAAAGTTGGGTTCCTTCTTGTACCAACTACCATTTGTTGATGAAACACAGCTCCTCTTGACCTTCTATTCCATCAACCTCATTTGTCACAGGTTGTGCTTCTTGGTTTGTGTTACCAACAAAGTTTAGCTGCTCTTGAGTAGCTTTTTCTGCAATGAGTATGTCTATCTTATCTTGTAGAGCCTTTAGCTCCTTCCTTGTCTGCTTGTCATCACCTCTACTGCCTCTGTCGTGGTCTCCACTGTAGACTGCGTCACTGTTAACCATGTTGTCAACCACCTCCTCTGCATCTTCCTCAGATCTTCCCAAGAAGAAACCATTGCTAGCAGTATCCAATCTTGCTCTGTACTTAGGAAGAGCACCTCTGTAGAATGTACTTACCAAGCTCTCCTTGAAGAAACTATGGTGTGGGCATTGAGCTTGGTAGGTTTTGAATCTTTCCCAGGCTTCACTGAATCCTTCCAAGTTCTTCTGTAGAAAATTGGAGATCTCATTTCTCAGCTTAGCAGTTCTTGAAATAGAGAAGAATTTCTCCAAGAATGCTCTCTTGCAGTCCTCCCAGGTGGTGATAGAGTCGCTGGGTAGAGACTTCTCCCACCGACGTGCCTTATCCCACCAAAGAGAAAGGATATAGCTTGAGCTTCAAGGCATCTTCAGACACACCATTGGCTTTGACAACCCACAGTAGCTGTCAAACTTGACCAAGTGATCAAATGAGTCTTTTACAGGTAATCCATGGTACTTGTTGTTCTCGATCACGTTGAGGAGTCTTGGTTTGACCTCAAAGTTGTTGGCCTCCACAGCTGGTGCCCTGATTTCCAACCTATTGCCATGAAGATTTGGGCGGTCATAAGTACCAATGGGACGTGCTGGGTGTGGTGGGTGCACTGGTGGGTGTTGCACGTTGTTGTTAATTCCGTGTGATGGGTCATCCATATGTGTATCCAACCTTTGTAGTTGGCCCTTTTGCTCTGCTTGTTTTCTCTGTCTTGCTATCTCTCTTTCAAACGCCCTGATATCTGGAACTCTTGGAACAAGGTTTGTGTTGCCTTTGCTCCTGAAGTTCATACACTTGAAAGCCAAAGAGAGATGAAGATGAAGAATCAGTAACAAAATAAAAGTAAAATGACTTAGTCTCAAGCAAGTGACTAAATCTCAATGTTTAAACTTTAAATCTACTCAGATTCTAGAAACGGTGCCAATTTGAAGTTAGGAGTCTTAAAAGCTCCTAAAGCAAATGTTGTAGTATAAATGATTGTCGAACCAATTCTAAGGGATTTTAAAGCACTGAGAATTCAAGTACTCACTTAATCTAAGTGCAATCGAATAAATGATGGTTTTGAAATATAACTAAGAATAAGAAAAGCGATAACTAAAATAACTTCCTTGATTAAGAGACAGGAAAACCCATGGGAGTAGGGATTAGATCTTAGGTGATCAAACTTCGAACTAAGGATGGTAAATGATCAATTAAACTATCAACCTTAAGCATAGACACATCTCTAAGCAAGCTCTATGTCTAGATGAATGCTCATTTACTAACATAACTCAAACATCAGATGTCTTTGGTTGAATGTTATCTATTAGCCATCTTAACACCTTTAACAACAAATTTCTTTGGTTATGTATGTTAAAAGCTTAGGAGAGTTGGCTCATGCATTTCAACGAACACCTTGTGAGGTGGGAAATGCCCAAAGCTCAACCTTTGAGAGCCAACTCAAAAGATGCATTAAGAATACTCTACTAGCAAGGAAGATAAATCTACACTAAACATCCTAGTTCTAGCCTAATCATCCTCAATCTCCCTAACCCATGAATTCAAAAGTGGATTACTCACTAATCTTCATGATTATTCTCAAACCTATATTTGATTCAAGCTTAATCATGTAAAGATAAGTAGATAATGCAATGAAATAAACATGATCACAAGAACAATGAAGAATGATTCATAGAAATGAACTTTTCCAAGAGGTTTTTGTGTTTTCTTCTCAAGATCCAAGATAGATCTGCCTCCAAGGCTTACAGAATACTTAACTTAGGTTTAGCAAATTTCAAAACATGAAACAAATGACCAAAAGGTCCTTCAAATAACACAAGTTTTCGTCACAAATAAACACGCAAAGACCTGGCCTTGTCGCTCTGAGAGGTCGCTGTGGGGCTGAAGCAACTTGGCCATGTCGCTCTGGGACCTCGCTCCAAGGCCTTCTTCGGCTTCCAAACACAATGAAAAGGCGAGCAACCTGTGTGTGTCGCTCCACCCGTCGCTCTGGGTTGGGAGTGACCTCGACAGGTCGCTCCAAGAGGTCGCTGTGGCTGTTCTCATTGTGGGGCTAGGGTGACTTCGTGGAGCAAATTTTGGATGTCGCTTTGCTGTGGAGTGACCTCAAGGAGTCGCTCTGGAACCTCGGTCTGGCTTCTGCTCGTACAAGAATCACCTCTAACTCCTCTTTTGGACATCAAATCCATACAATCACCTCCAAGAACTCCAAGGATACTCCATTACCTGATAAGAACTCATATATGCAAAATGCAACCGAGAAATGACTAAATCCTAGTCTATGTGATCAAAATGCATATGGGTGAATGGATAAAACAATGGAAGTATGCAAGACATCAATTACCTTATTGTGTTGCATCTTGCACTTACAATTGGTATCAGAGCGGGACACCTAAGTTATCGGTGTAATCCTGAAGGTGAATATGGATACGATTGTTTCGATGCAGGAGGCAATCATGTTGAATGCGGACCAGTATGGTCATTGAAAGGCTCGCATGAAGCAGGTGATTCGAGGAATCAGCCTACCATATTCACGGTAGATAAGAAGAAGCCCAAGCCCAAAAAGGATTGGTCAGAGGCAAAACACAATGCATCAAAATTTAATGCAAAGGCATTCAAGTACTTTTTCAAACATATTGGTTAGCTTCCAAGCTAAATCTTCTAGTCCCAAACACTGATCCTTGAGATTGTTAAGCATCACGTGATACTCCTCATCATCTGTACCAACATATGACTTTGAGGTTGAACATGAGGTAACAAGCTGAGAGAGGTTGCTACTGGCATGCATCAAAAGGGGCGGTCACACTTCGTGCGAGGGAGCACATCAAAAAGTGAAGCCAAAGATGTACGTCAGAAAGTGCGTCAAGACGTACGATAAGTAGTAAGGCATGAAGTTCTACAGCGCGTAGCTGTGAGTAACAAGCTGAAGGGAGTCCATCAGTGCAGCAACATGAAGGTCACACAGAAGGTTCTGAAGCATGGTTGTTCATCTGGTACAAGGAAGGAAACTGATCGGTGCATCAGTGATGTCTTGCATATTTCCATTGTTTTATCCATTAATTCTTACGCATTTTTATCATATAGACTAGGATTTAGACAATTCTAGGTTGCATTTTGCATACAAGAGTTCTTATCAGGTATTGGAGTATCCTTAGAGTTCTTGGAGATGGTAGGATGCATTTGGAGCTAAAAGACTATCTAAAGTTGAGCATTGAACGAGCATATCGTAGAGCGACCTCCGGAGCAACCCACAGACATCTCTGCCGTCCAGAGCGACCACCGGAGTGAGGGGCCTAGGTCGCTCGCACTTTGGCGAATCACGAGCAGCCGAAATGGCCCTTGGAGCGACATCTTGGAGCAAGGCGCATAGGTCGCTCCAATCTAGAGCGACGTTGAGAGCGAGGCACATAGGTCGCTCGCAATTCTGGCCGACTCGAGATACGAAAAAGGGCACGGGAGCGACGTCTCGGAGCAATGACCATAGGTCGCTCCCAGCCAGAGCGACCCTCCGGAGCGACGTGGCCAGGTCGCTACGTGTTTTTGTTTGGACGAAACTTGTGTTATTTCAGGGATCTTTTGGTCATTTGTTTCAAGTTTTTTACATTTTTCAACCTTAGTTAAGTACCCTGTAAGCCTACTAGGCAGATCTATTTTTCATTTTGAAGAGAAAAACACAAAAACCTCTTAGAAAGTTCATCTCTTTTGAATCATTTTTCATTGTTCTTGTTATTCTGTTTAATTTGATTGTATTATCTGCTTACCTTTATATGATTAAGCTTGAATCCAGTATGGGTTTGAGAGGAATCATGAAAATTAGTGAGTAATCCACCTTTGGATTCATGGGATAGGGAGATTAAGGGTGATTAGGCTAGAACTAGGATGTTTAGTGTAGATTTCTCTTATTCCTTGCTAGTAGAATATTCTTAATGCATCTTTTGAGTTGGCCTCTCAAAGGTTGAGCTTTAGGAAATTCCAACCTCACAAGGTGTTCGATGAAATGCCTGAGCCAACTCTCCTAAGCTTTTAACATACTTTACAAAAGATATTTGTTGTTAAAGGTGTTAAGATGGCTAATAGACTTGTTCTTAAATATTACTTTTATAACATTCAACTGAAGACATTTGATGTTTGAGTTATGTTAGTAAATGAGCATTCATCTAGACATAGAGCTTGCTTAGATATGTGACTAGGCTTAAGGTTGATAGTTTAATTGATCATTTGCCATCCTTAGTTCGAAGTTTGATCACCCAAGGTCCAATCCCTACTCCCATGAGTTCTCCGTTCTCTTAATCAAAGGAAGTTATTTTAATTATCGTTTTTCTTATTCTGTTATTGCATTCTAGTATTAGTTATAGCCCAAAACCATCATTTATTCGATTGCACTTAGATTAAGTGAGTACTTGCATTCCCAGTGCTTTAAAATCTCTTAGAATTGGTTCGACAATCATTTATACTACAACATTTGTCTTAGGAGCCTTGAAAACTCATAACTTCAAATTGGCGCGGTTTCCAAATTCTGAGTAGATTTAAACATTGAGATTTAGTCACTTCCTTGAGACTAAGTCATTTTTCCTTTATTTTGTTACTAATTCTTCATCTTCATCTCTTTTTGGATTTCAGGTGTATGAACTTGAGGAGAAAATGCACAACAAACCTTGTTCCTAGAGTTCTAGATATCAGAGCGTTTGAAAGAGAGATAGCAAGACAGAGAAAACAAGTAGAGCAACAGACTCACTTTCAAAGGTTGGACACTGAATTGGAAGACCCACCACAAGGAGTTAACAACCATGTACAACACCCGCCAGTTCACCCACCGTGCCCAGCTCGCCCCATTGGTACCTATGACTGCTTAACCTTCATGGTCATAGGTTGGGAATCCGAGCACCAGCGGTGGAGGCCAACAACTTTGAGGTCAAACCAGAAATACTCAACGTGATCGAGAACATCAAGTATCATGGCTTACCAGTCGAAGATCCATTTGACCACTTGGACAAGTTTGACAGCTACTGTGGGTTGTCAAA
Source organism: Eruca vesicaria subsp. sativa (assembly GCA_932364175.1). NCBI lineage: Eukaryota > Viridiplantae > Streptophyta > Magnoliopsida > Brassicales > Brassicaceae > Eruca > Eruca vesicaria. The sequence goes on along the minus strand of CAKOAT010681820.1, from coordinate 337,187 downwards.
AACCAATGGTGTGTCCGAGGATGCCTTCAAGCTCAAGCTATTCCCTTTCTCTTTGGGGGACAAAGAACGTCAGTGGGAGAAGTCTCTACACAGTGACTCCATCACCACCTGGGATGACTACAAGAGAGCATTCTTGGAGAAATTCTTCTCTACTTTAAGAACTGCTAAGCTAAGGAATGAGATCTCCAGTTTTCAACAGAAGAACTTGGAAGGATTCAGTGAAGCCTGAGAGAGATTCAAAAGCTACCAAGCTCAATGCCCACACCATGGTTTCTCCAAGGAGTGTTTCCTGAGTAAATTCTACAAGGGTGGTTTTCTGAAGTACAGAGCAAGATTGGATACTGCTAGCAATGGGTTCTTCTTGGGGCGATCTGAGGAAGATGCAGAGGAGCGGGTTGACAACATGGTGAAGAGTGACGCAGTCTACAGTGAAGACAATGACAGAACAGTAGAGGTGATGACAAGCAGACAAGAAAGGAACTAAAGGCTCTACAAGATAAAATAGAAATCCTCATTGCAGAAAAAGCTACTCAAGAGCAGCTGAACTTTGTTGGTTGTGGGAATCGAAATTCACACTTGTCGATTTCCGTTAAATAAGGAAACTTAGGAAAACCCTAATTTTCCAGAGGAACCGGATCTCTGCAAAAGCCAACGACAAGTAACCAAATAAATGCGGAAAATACGAAAAACGTAATAAAACGAATTTAAAGAAAAAGTAGATCTTATTTCGGTTTCGCGTAAGAGCGTTGCGATCATTACAAGGGTTTACAAAGGCTTTGGCCGCAGGGCCGTCAGCGAGTTATTAACATAAAAACTTTAAACCTAATCAAGTCTCAGCTCGATAACAAAAGACGGAAAAAGATAAGAAAAAGGATTTGATTGATTTCGGACTGAACCTTATGAAAGGCTGCCTACGTACCCCTTTCGAGGATCAAGTCGAACGTAGTTCAGTTGATAGAGCTGGACCAGAGATCGAACCGCCTAGGCGAGTTCGTCTAGTAATTGAGCGCTAGTCATAGAAACTGAACTTGTTGAGAAAAAAGCCTAAGTTTCTAAGTGCGGAAAATTCTAAGTCTAGAAAAGTTGTAAAAGTCTCATATGAGAGCTCTGAAATTCGTCCCTTTGCTTCTGCCCTATGCCTCTTGCTTATATACTCCCTTCCTAGGCGGTTTAGTTTTTCCATTTCGCCCAGATTCGAGTTTAATGGGAATCTTCCATTTATCTCGATCTTTCCTTTTTTCCTGCGGAAATCATCTATTTATCCTCAAACTTGACATTTATCTTCAAGTTTGACATTTATCTTCTTTCTGCGAGTAAATCGCCAAAACGTCGTCGTATCTTCGGGTTGGACTTCGTTTAAAGTCGCGAGTGGCTTTTATCGCGTTTTATGACTTTCCAAGCCGTTTTGCGATAAATCCGTTTTACGACTTTAGACGAGATCGTTTCCTGATACGATGCCGTTTTAGATAAGTTTCTCGAGTTAATCGTAAAGCTAAGCAATGTTCGATGTTTCTATTAATCGTTGCCGTTTTCTTTGATTTACTTGGAGTATTATTAAAAACGCGTTTTGTGCGATTTTTACGAAAAATCTCGAATAAATCGTATAGTTTAGGCAATATTCGGTGTTTCGTTTAACCGTTGCCGTTTTATACGATTTCCTCGAGTTCTTTTCGAGAAAACAAAGTTTTACGGTTTTTCTTGTAAAACTCGAACGATAGGATGGATCGAGACGAAACGGGATACATTTCGACCGTTATTCGGAAGATGATCGTGTCGAAGGACGTATGCCTTGAATCAAGGATGTGGGAGATCGAGGCTCGGGATGGTCGGCTCGACGTACGGCGAGCTAGTTCAGCTTGCCAAGGTCGCCGTATGGCGAACTAGGCGATAAGAACCTGTGGGGCAAAGTCAGCGCCTCTTAATTAGTCGGGACAAGGCTAGTTCACCCAACGGCGAACTAAGCTGGCTTGGCTTATGATATACCATGATTATGACCCACTTTTAGTCATGGTATTGATGTGTTTTTATGATAATTATATATCTTTTAGAGTCTATTTAGAGTATTTACAGGTTTAGGTACGTCCTGGTGAAATATGGTGATTTTGGTGTCTTTTGGAGGCTTTAAGTGCAGAACTGCGCAGACGCGTCAAATGTTTAGATATAGATGGAAACCTTCCCATTGTGCGATTTAGCCCTTCTTTTGACACAAAATAGAGCTTTGAGTTAGCTTTCCAATGCCACCAGTTTGAGGTCAATCCAACGGTTAGATCAGAAGTTATGCCCGTTTTACTGAAGAGTGGTCAGTCTGCCTCGCGAGAGAAGGCTGCCGAGAAGATATGTGCATGTCGATCGATGGGAGACACCTCATATCGGTCGATATGAATGCGAGAACGTGGGATGACTATATTTCATAACCGACTGAAGCCCAAAAGTTACCAAAATACCCTTGACGACCAGAAACCCTAGTTATGACATTTATAAGCCATTGTTGACAGCTACATGCTATCTAAGCTTTCTAAGACCAGAAACCCTAGTTATGACATTTAAAACTCAAGAAGCAGTTTTATAAAACTTGAAGATCGTTTTATAAAGCTCGAGAAGCCGTTTTATAAAACTCGAAGATCGTTTTATAAAACTCGAGAAGTCGTTTTATAAAACTCGAAGATCGTTTTATAAAACTCGAGAAGCCATTTTATAAAACTCGAAGGTCGTTTTATAAAACTCGAGAAGCCGTTTTATAAAACTCGAAGATCGTTTTATAAAACTCGAAGATCGTTTTATAAAACTCGAAGATCGTTTTATAAAACTCGAAGATCGTTTTATAAAACTCGAGAAGCCGTTTTATAAGACTCGAAGATCGTTTTATAAAACTCGAGAAGCCGTTTTATAAAACTCGAAGATCGTTATATAAAACTCGAGAAGCCGTTTTATAAAACTCGAGAAGCCATTTTATAAAACTCGAAGATCGTTTTATAAAACTCGAGAAGCTATTTTATAAAACTCGAAGATCGTTTTAGAAAACTCGAGAAGACGTTTTATAAAACTCGAGAAGCCGTTTTATAAAACAAGAAGATCGTTTTATAAAACTCGAGAAGCCGTTTTATAAAACTCGAAGATCATTTTATAAAAATCGAAGATCGTTTTGTAAAAACTCAAAGAACCGTTTTATAAAACTCGAGAATCGTTTTGTAAAAACTCGAAGAACCGTTTTATAAAACTCGAGAATCGTTTTACAAAATCGCGAAAAACCGAATCCGCCGCAAAACGCGAACTAGTCACGACTAGTTCGCCAGCAGGCGAACTAGGAGCCTCTCCACTAGTTTGCCTGCTAGCGAACTAAGCCGGCCCGGCTTAGTTCGCCAGCAGGTGAACTAGGAGCCTCTCCGCTAGTTCGCTTGCTGGCGAACTAAGCCGGCCCGGCTTAGTTCGCCAGCAGGCGAACTGGGAGTCCCTCGACTAGTTCGCCTGCTGGCGAACTACTGACTTTGCCCCACAGGTTCTTATCGCCTAGTTCGCCATATGGTGACCTGGGCAAGCTGAACTAGCTCGCCGTACGTCGGGCCGACCATCCCGAGCCTCGATCTCCCACATCCTTGATTCAAGGCATACGTCCTTCAACACGATCGTATTCCGAATCACGGTCGAAATGTCTCCCGTTTCGTCTCGATCCGTCCTATTGTTCGAGTTTTACGATAAAAACCGTAAAACTTTGTTTTCTCGAAAAGAACTCGAGAAAATCGTATAAAACAGCAACGGTTAAACGAAACACCGAATAATGCCAAACTATACGATTTATTTGAGATTTTTCGTAAAAATCGTACAAAATGCGTTTTTAATAAAACCCCGAGTAAATCGTAGAAAACGGCAACGATTAATCGAAACATCAAACATTGCTTAGCTTTACGATTAACTCAAGAAACTTATCTAAAAACGGCATCGTATCAGGAACGATCTCGTCTAAAGTTGTAAAACGGATTTATCACAAAACGGCTCGGAAAGTCATAAAACGCGATAAAAGCCACTCGCTACTTTAAACGAAGTCCAACCCGAAGATACGACGACGTTTTGGCAATTTACTCACAGAAAGAAGATAGATGTCAAACTTGAAGATAAATGTCAAGTTTGAGGATAAATAGAAGATTTCCGTTGGAAAAAAGGAAAGATCGAGATAAATGGAAGATTCTCATTAAACTCGAATCTGGGCGAAATGGAAAGACTAAACCGCCTAGGAAGGGAGTATATAAGCAAGAGGCATAGGGCAGAAGCAAAGGGACAAAATTCAGAGCTCTCATCTGAGACTTTTACAACTTTTCTAGACTTAGAGTTTTCCGCACTTAGAAACTTAGGCTTTTTCTCGACAAGTTCGGTTTCTATGACTGACGCTCAATTACTAGACGAACTCGCCCAGGCAGTTCGTTCTCTGGTCCAGCTCTATCAACTGAACTACGTTCGACTTGCTCCCCGAAAGGGGTACGTAGGCAGCCTTTCATAAGGTTCAGTCCGAAATCAATTAAAATTTTTTTCCTATCTTTTTCCGTCTTTCGTTATCGAGCTGCGACTCGACTAAATCTACGGTTGTATGTTTGTAACTCGCTGATGGCCCCTGCGGCCAAAGCCTTTGTAAACCCTTGTAATGATCGCAACGCTCTTACGCGAAATCGAAATAAGATCTACTTTTTTCTTTAGATTCGTTTTATTACGTTTTTCGTATTTTTCCGCATTTATTTGGTTACTTGTCGTTGGCTTTCGCAGAGATCCGGTTCCTCTGGAAAATTAGGGTTTTCCTAAGTTTCATTATTTAACGGAAATCGACAAGTGTGAATTTTGGTTCCCACAGAAGCTTCCCGGGCAGTTCGCCGTACGTCGAACCGACCATCCCGAGCCTTGATCTCCCGTATCCCTGATTCAAGGCTTTTGTCCTTCGACATGATCGTGTTCCGAACCACGGTCAAAATGTCTCTCGTTTCGTCTCAATCCGCCCTATCATTCGAGTTTTACGATAAAAACTGTAGAACTTTGTTTTCTCAAAAAGAACTCGAGGAAATCGTATAAAACGGCAACGGTTAGACAAACACCGAACATTGCCTAAACTATGCGATTTATTTGAGGTTTTCCGTAAAATCGTAAAAACGCGTTTTTAATAAAAATGGCAACGATTAACCGAGAAACGAACGTAGCTAAACTTTACGATTAACTCGGGGAATTTACTAAAAACGGTATCGGATCAGGAAACGATCTCGTATAAAGTAATAAAACAGATCTATCGCAAACGGCCCGGAAGGTCCTAAAACACGATAAAAGCCCATCTCGCGATCTTAACAAAATCTAACCCGAAGATACCATAACGTTTTGACGGTTTACTCGCTAAAGGAAGATAAAAGTCAAGTTTGAAGATAAAAGTCAAGTTTGAAGATAAATGGCAAGTTTGAAGACAAATAGAAGATTTCCGCGGGATAAAAAGAAGGATCGAGATAAATGGAAGATTCCCGATAAACTCGAATTCGGACGAAATGAAAACACTAAAACCGCCTTGATGGGAAGTATATAAGCAAGAGGCATTGGGGAGAAGCAAGGACACGTTTTTCAGAGCCTTCACCACCAAACTTAGCATTTAGGAATATTTTTGTTTTCTGTTAGCGAGATGCGTCTCAACTAGGGTTTTCGGTCTCAGACTTCTAGAGTTAGGGATTTCGCCGACGGCTCACGCAGCTAAGGCCACTCTCGTTGTAGCAGTTCTTACACTGATTCGGAATAAAAACCTTTTTGCTCTCAATTTCGTTCATTCTCACTTTAATTTTAAATTCATCGTTTTCTTAATTATCATTGTGCGGTTCTGCAGATAGCTGGGTCCTCTGGAAACTTAGGGTTTACTAAAAGTTTCCTTATTTACGATTCATTGACAGTAGGTGAATTTCGGTTCCCATAGTTTGGCGCTAGAATGAGGGGGGGGGGTCGGATCTATCTTACACCGCAGCCGCAACATGTCCAACGAAGAAACGATGACTGGTGACCAACAAACTCGCAACGAACGCGACAACGTTGATAAAACACCACCACCACAAGATGCATCCGCGACCAATGCTACAAACGCTAACGTCGAGACCATCGAAAAGATGCTTTCCGAGTTTAACAAAAAATCGGAAGAGCAGGAAAAGCTCATCGGTTCGCTCGCAAAACGGGTCGAAACCCTAACTGCGAAAACCAGTGCAATTCACCCCCACAGAACTACTAAGATCCGCGGAAGGAGGCTCAATTTCCCGACTCCTATGGACCGCCCCAGAACTGAGCAGGGTAACTTACCGGAGAAGGAGTCCGGAAAAGATAACCCTGACGCGACCCTAGACGAATCGGAAAAACCTCCTATTCCCGAACAAGAGACCGAGGGCGACAGCATCGAAAGGGTTAACCTGGAAATGAGCGACCTAGCCGACTCGCCAGACGAGGACGCTGACGTCCATCCTAGGAGAAGAAAAATTCGCAGCCCTCCACCGGGGTCTTCTCCCGAACGTTCTCTTACTGGAGACGAGGAGGAACTCGACTTTGCGCGATACGCAAAAACTGTCGAGGAGCGATCTCCGGTCACTCGCAGCAAACGCCGACAAGGTAGGAAAACTACTGGCAACCCGACCGAGATCCGTGATATCCGCGAATACATCACTAAAATGGCAACAGCGGTAAAAGCGGTGAAATCTCAGATTTATCACGCTACCAGCGGCGCACCCGAAATTGATCGGCTACTGTACGAATTTTGGAAAACGCCCTTCACCGCATGCATCACCGAGGTCAAGCTGCCCGATCCCGGGAAACTTAAGGTGCCAACTTACGATGGGACATCTGATCCCAAAGCGCACCTTCAGGCCTTCCAGATCACCATGGGACAAGCCAAACTTAAGGATCACGAAAAAGGACGCAGGCTACTGTCTTCTTTTGTCGAGAACCTAGAAGGAGCAGCGCTCGAGTGGTTCACCAAACTTAGGCGGAATTCGATCTGAAGTTTCCGCCAACTCGCTTCCGAATTCCTGAAGCAATACTCGATGTTCATCAATCCTGAAATCTCTGACGCTGATCTCTGGAGCTTGTAGCAAAAGGAGGACGAATCCCTCTGTGATTTCATGAGCAGATTCATACTCGTCATGGCTAGGGTTAGCGGAATCAGTGACAAGGCCGTCATCGACGCGTTAAGGAAATCGCTTTGGTTCAAATCAAAGTTCCGCAAATGGATAACTCTCGAGAAACCACAGACGATCCAGGAGGCGCTCCATAAGGCTACCGATTACATAACCATCGAGGAGGAGACTAAAATCTTGTCTGAAAAGCATAAGCCGACGAAAACATCCGCAAAGGATAACGCGTCCGAGCAGAAGCAGAAAAAGAAGAACTCTCGGAACGACAAGTTCGTCCATCATGAGGGGCAGGATCTCCAAGGGGCGCACAACTACGCCATTAATTCTGGATCGAAACAAGGGCGAACTACGGGTAACACTTGGACGAGAAATTTGAATTACGATGAGAATTCTTTCTGCGACCTCCACCAAACCCGTGGAGATTCTACTGTGAACTGCATAGTTCTCGGCGCCAGGGTTGCCGCAAAACTGATCGCGGGAGAACTCTCCTAGATATCCAGCGTCAAGGATCTCATCCGCGATTCAGACCGCCTCCCGAAAAACAACCAGGAACTCGCGAGTGGAAACTCCGCCTTAGGGGAACCAGTTGGGCAAAAAAAGCGGACGAAGGAAAGACGAGAAAGGTAACGACGCTAACCGCCGAAAAATCAACATGATTATCGGTGAATCGCAATATTACAACGACACCGTCTCGTCTACCAAATCCTACCAACGCAAAGCCAAAACCGGCTCGACTTGGAAGGTGCCGTCGGATGACACTCCAAAAGGGGTAATCTCGTTCGATGACGCTGAAACCGGCGGAATCGACCAACCACATGCCGATCCCCTTGTCATCGACTTAGTGATAAGCGATCTAGAAGTCGCTCGAATCCTGGTCGATACCAGAAGTACCGTCAACGTGATTTTCCGCAACACGTTAACACGTATGGGAATAGAACTCTTGGAAGTCGAACCTATTCCAAAACCGTTGACCAGTTTTTCCGGCGAGACATCAATGACCTTGGGATCAATCCAGCTACTGGTAGCAGCCAAAGAAGTGACGAATATCCTCAACTTTTTGGTAGTCGATTTCCCGGCTATCTACAATGTGATCATGGGCACGCCTTGGATAAATTCCATGAAGGCGTTTCTATCGACGTATCACTTAGGCATCAAATTCCCGACTCCTACGGGAATCATAGCAATTTGGGGATTCCAAAGACAATCGCGATCCTGCTTCCTAGCCGAACACAAGCTGAGGCAACTGGCGGTCGCAATCGTGAAACCAAAACAGGCAAAGGTCACGCCACCGCCCGCGGAAGACGACCAAAGCAAGCAACGGTCGAGAAACAACAAGTTTCCGCACCCATCGCTTCTACCCAGACCAAAGAGAAAAGCCCGTACAAAGACATCGATCCAACAACTGAAGTGAAGAAAAGTCTGCGACAGCCGAGCAAGCATACTCGCACAAACAATAAGAACTACGAGATGGCTTGATTTCCGAAAGGAATTCGTAGGCAGCTCGCCTAAAGACGAGTTCAGCTATCCCCCTTCCAAAACCGGGGGGGGGGGGGTGGGTATACGAGTATTTGTATACTCCCAAATTTTTAGAACTTTCGCTTTGTAATCGAAAAATTTTCGAAACTTTTTTTCATAGAGACAAAGTTAGAGTATTATAAAATTTCCACTACTATCAAAAACGAAAAAAACGAATTCCAAACATCCGGAAATCACTTCCGCAGTAACAACTACTTAATCGTTTCTACGAAACTTGTACACCAAAATATTTTTGGAAAGAACCAGCGAGACGTCGCCTAAATTCTCGAGAAAAATATTCCACTAAGTCCGTCCGCGACTATAAAAAAACGAACGCTCGGCGATTGGCACCGTCGAGCACGATAGCCGTCCTAAACAAATGCACCGACCTATTGGTCCGCATACATCCGACTAGGATAAAATAGTGCGCTATAAAAGAAATCCAAATTTTTGGTCAGCACTTCCGGGTAACTTAGAAATTTTTCCTGGTGAGATGCTCGATTCCAACCATACGAATCGTATAGGCCGAGAACCTATCGCGGATTCTAAATCGGTATGGAATCAGGTTAAAATCACAACAGGCAAAATGAAAGCCGACTAGTCATCGCATAGCCTCAATCCGAAAGTAAACCTAGGTCTTGCCCTAAACCCAGCACACTGGTCTCTAACGTCTCAAGGCATAAATCGAGATCCTAAAGGCATGTCTCTTCGCCCACATCTAAACACTCGCGAAAATCGAAACCTTCCGAGTTAACGAACCGGACGATTTACACCAAGAGTTAGATGCGAGACGACAACTCGTACTCTTCCCTCTACATCTAAAACGAAACGCAAATTCCATACTTAGAAAATATTTCTTATTACAAAATCTTCAAATACACACCGCCCAGCGGTAGGGATTCAGAGCCACCAACGGCCAGTCCCGAAAAAACAACAACGAAATCATAAAGGCAATAACATCACACACAAAAGTCATCAAACATGGTCATCACTGGAATCGATCCATGGCTGGTCGACTTCGCCATCCACACTCGGGATCCCAGGTCCGACCTCGACCGAATCCGGCGACACCACAATGGGGTTCCACAGATCCCACATATGCTTCCCGGGATTAACAAACTCGTTCTTCTTCTTCTCTCTCTTAGCCAGACGCGCTTTCTGCTTCGCAATCACAACCTCATACGAATAGTCTGGGTCCTGGGTAAGGTGCAAACCCCCAACTACGCCCCGACACTCGTAAAAATTGCCGTTCGCCCTTTGTGCATTTTCAATTTCCACATAAAGAGGCATGAACCGCTCACGACGAGCCATCAACTCCGCAGCAACCTCTGTTTTGCCCGGTCTACGAGCACGGCGAACCATCGTGTCAGAAAGCTCTAAGCTTCGAAGAGATTCAGCTTCATACTCCTCTCTCACACGAGCGGCCTCCCTTGCGGCTAAATCCTGGGCACGAAAGAAACTGGCATTGTTCTCTTCTTTGAGACGAGCAGCCTCCGCCTCCGCCGCTGCAGCCCTAGATTCGGCCCTGCGAAGCTTCGCACTATTCGCATTCACCGCTTCGCTCATAAAGCGGAGACCCTGCAAAATGGGAAAAATCCTCCCTTATATATAATAAAGAAAGAGGCGACCGCATATAGTTCTGAGATAAAAGAAAAATAGACAGACCTTGTTAAAGAGCCTGGACGCCTTCGCAAACGGTGTGTCGGCCGGCGCTCGGGATGACGTCTCAGCCGGATGAAATTCGGAGGCCGAAAAGTCAATAAGATCTTTGATATTAATATCATCATCGAACTCTCGACCGCGACCAATCGAAACTTCTCTGTCCTGCGGAGATCTTGATCTTTCTCTCTCCTCCGCACCATTATCCGCCTCAATCTCAGTACGATTGTCCCGAGAGAAACCGGATGAATAATAGGCAACGGCGAGACGGATCCTCTCCGGAGAAAAGTATCCCCAATGGAGTGGGCCGCCACGAAGAAGGTTCATGACCTCCGGGAAATCATCAAGCAACGGCTAGCGGGGGATAGGCCTTGCAAAACGCACGAAAATATTCAAATCTGTATATGGGTATGTAGAACACGGCAATAGAATACCAGTTGTCGCCCACATGGTCTTTAATAAAGGAATACAACTTTCCTCCACGGATGCGCTATCAATTTTGAAATAGAGGAATCGGTTAATCCAATCGTGATCATTCGAGGCGAGCCCGCTGATAACCGCCATTTCTCGCCGAGGGGTCAGGTAAAACCCGTCCCCTCTTCGGCGCTTGAATGTCAACATAGCCGAAAGATAGTCCGCGTCAAGGGCCATTCCACGCTCATAGCCTAGCACCAAGATCCCAACAAGGTGCTGCAATCCACCAGGACGTAGCTGGCTGAATAGTACACCAAACCTATCCAAGAACTCGACAATTGCTCGAGGAATAGGGAACCATAGCTGACAGTTCAGAAGAAAGTCTTTGTAGCACGTAAAATAGCCCGGAGGCGGATTCTCGACATCCTGACCTTGGACGGGGAGGCAAAACTGAACCGACTCAGGGATCGCACGAAGATTCCTTAAATCTCTGAGAGAACCGGTAGTACTCATACTCGGACCGACCGTTTTCTTCCGAAGCTTATCCTTCTTCGGAACCCAAAGACTTGAAGACAGAACTTTGGCGGTCCCCAAGGCTGAACAGTATTCCGAAAACTCTTTTTTAGTCGTGTGGAAACGACGAAAGATTGGCTTGGGAAGGGGGCAACCGCCAGAGATGTCAAGGTCGCTCGGATCAAAAATCGATGCATGAGCATGGTCCGAAGCTTTCCATTCGGAAGACATGTTGGACGGTCAAAAGAAAAGAAAGGATCCAAAGGAAGGAGTAGAGAGAAAGCTTCTTGAAACTCAGACAAGTTATGGAAAAATGAGTGAAGAACTTGAAAACTCACCCCATATACTTATAGGAAAAAATTTACTATTCACCTTTGGACTTTTAGCCATTAAAGTTCCGCCTAATTCTACCGAACTCGCCAAACAAGTTCAATCCGCTCGCAAGAACTCCACGATTCTTACGAGCTGAGGGGCTAACTGTTGGGGTCAAAATCAGTACGACGGAATCAATAGCCAAAACTCCCCGCAAAAAGATAAAAGAAATCGTTTTATAAAACTCAGAGATCAGCGTCAAAGGTTTCCTGATTTATAAACATCGAGTACTACTTCAGGAACTCGGAAGCAAGCTGGCGGAAACTCCCGATTGAGTTTCGCCTAAGTTTGGCAAACCACTCGAGCGCTGCTCCTTCTAGGTTTTCGACGAAAAGAGGGCAGTAGCCTGCGTCTTTTTCGTGATCCTTGGGCTTTGCTCGTCCCATGGTAATCTGGAAGGCGTGTAGGTGCGCTTTGGGATCAGCTGTCCCGTCGTAAGTCGGCACCTTGAGCTTTCCCGGATCGGGTAGCTTGACCTCGGTGATGCGGGCCATCAAAGGCATTTTCCGAGATTCGTATAGCAGCTGATCGATTTCAGGCGCGGCGCTGTTAATGTGGTGAATTTGAGATTTCACCGCTTTCACTGCTGCAGCCGTTTTAGTAATGTACTCGTGGAGATTGCGTATCTCAGTTAAGTCGCCAACAGTTTTCCGACCTCATCGGCGTTTTCTGCGAGTAACTGGAGATCGTTCCTCTGCCGTTTTTGTGTGGGGACGATCCATAGGAGTCGCGAAATAGAGCCTCCTTCCGCGGATCTTAGTGGTTCCGTGGGGGCGAATTGCTCTGGTTTTCGCAGTTAAGGTTTCGACCTGTTTTACGAGCGAACCAATGAGTTTTTCCTTCTCTTCCAAACAAAAAATCGGAAGGCATCTTTTCGAAGGTCTCGGCGTTAGCGTTTGTAGCGATGGCTGCAGATTCATCTTGTGGTGGTGGTGTTTTGTCAACGTTATCGCTTTCGTCGCGAGTTTGGTTGTCACCAGTCATCGTTTCTCGATTGAGCGTGCTGCGGCTTGAGTGTAAGATAGATCCGACCCCGCCTCCTTCTAGCGCCAAACTGTGGGAACCGAAATTCACCTACTGGCAAGATATCGAAAATAAGGGAATTTAGAGTAAACCCTAATTTCCTAGAGGACTCGGCTATCTGCGGAACCGCACAAAAACAATACCCTAATTTCCCAGAGGACCCGGCTATCTGTGGAACCGCACAAGAACAATGAAGACAACGACGAATACGAAATAAAAGTATGAATAAATAAGATTTAGAGCAAGAAGGATCTTATTCCGAATTTGCGTAAGAACGGTTACAACAAAACTGGCTTTAGCTGCAAGAGCCGTCAGCGAGATTCCTAACCCTAGCAATCTAAGACTAAAACCCTAGTTGAGACGCAGCTCGATAACAAAAACGGAAAGTTACCTAAATGCTAAGTTTGGTGGTGAATGCTCTGAAAAACTCGTCCCTGCTCATGTCCTCTGCCTTCTGTTTATATACTCCCTTCCTAGGCGGTTTAGTCCTTCCATTTTGCCCAGATTCGAGTCTACCGAGAATCTTCCATTTATCTCAATCTTTCCTTTTTCCCGCAGAAATATTCTATTTGTCTTCAAACTTGACATTTATCTTAAAATTTGACATTTATCTTTTTTCCGCGAGTAAATCGTCAAAACACCTTCGTATCATCGGGTTAGATTTTGTTAAAGTCGCGAGATAGGCTTTTATCGTGTTTTAGGACTTTTCAAGCCGTTTTGCGGTAACACCGTTTTACAAATTTATACGAGATCGTTCCTGATGCGATTCCATTTTTAAATAAGCTTCTCGATTTAATCGTAATGTTTGGCAATGTTCGATGTTTCGGTTAATCGGTGCCGATTTTTACGATTTACTCGAGGTTTTATTAAAAACGTGTTTTTTACGATTCCTCATGAAAAATCTGGAGTAAATCGTAGACTTTAGGCAATGTTCGGTGTTTTGTTTAACCGTTGCCGTTTTATAAGATTTGCTCGAGTTCTTTCGAGAAAAAAACAGTTTACGGTTTTTATCATAAAACTCAAACGACAAAACGGATCAAGACGAAACGAGAGACATTTTGACCGTGGTTTGGAACATGATCGTGCCGAAGGATGTATGCCTTGAATTGAGGACGCGGGAGATCGAGGTTCGGGATAATCAGCTCGACGTACGATGAGCAAAATAGGACTGGTTCAGCTCGCCGTACGGCGAGCTATCCGAGGAATTACTAGCTCGCCATACGGCGAGTTAGCCTGGGCGAGATAGCTCGCCGTATGGCGAGCTAGCTCGAGGCCACTTAGCTCGCCTTACGGTGAGCTAGTTCGACCGAACCAGCTTGCAGTTTACGGAGGATGCGGTTTTTCGTGGTTTTGTGCTTAACTCGGATGATCGTGTAATCGGCGTTTGTTTCGTTTTTCCGAGATAACGATTTTCAATTTTTCTGCGGATTTCCTTTGATTTATAAAACGACTTCTTGAGTTTTATAAAACGACTTATCGAGTTTTATAAAACGACTTCTCGAGTTTTATAAAACAATTTCTCGAGTTCTATAAAACTACTTCTTGAGTTTTATAAAACGACTTATCGAGTTTTATAAAAAGACTTCTCAAGTTTTATAAAACTACTTATCGAGTTTTATAAAACTACTTATCGAGTTTTATAAAACGATTTATTGAGTTTTAAAAAACGTATTTTTATTTTTTGCGGAAAGTTTTGGCTATTGATTCCGTCGTATCGATTTTGACCCCAACAAATTCCAGTCTTATCTATTAGATGCTGGTGGGGGTCTACTTGGGGTAGTTACCCACGTGCCAGACTTGCTACTTTCCACGTCTAGATAAGTAGGAAAGAAGTGCTCTTGGGGTTTTGTGCACCATCTGCTCCCTGAAACCATGGGGCTGATCTCAGTACTCTGCAGTTATACGTCATGCCCCCTGCATCGTGTTTAGCTCGTGGAATTTTCGATGCAGGAATTGGTGCACTAGTACATGTGGCCTCAGCGTAGGTTTCTGGCTTAGGGTCTCTACGCAGGTGTTGTGGTATTTTTGTGTAGGGTCATTTTAGTAGTACGTCACACAAGATGGTTCGAGTTAAGACGGAGAGAAGCGAATATGTTTATGAGAGGTAGGGAGAAAATAAAGGAACAAGACAGTAAACAATAGAGAAGGAGACTTATTATTAGGTATTTCGAATGGGGGCTACAATGTTGGTGTATGAACCCTAATTCTAGCCGCCTAGATCTAGTCTCTCAATCTCTAAATGTCCATCCCTTATTCTAGGGTTTGGGTTCCCCTTACATAGATGTAGATGTCGGCTCACATTAGGTTAAACTCTTCCATATTGGCGAATATGGGAGAGTTTCCATGTATGGAGAACTTCCATTTTACTCAAGGGTCGATTTTGGAACAGGGGTTGGGCCCGGAGAACCTGAAAACAGGGTCTGGGCCCTGGATCCCTTTGGAGCCGGGGTCTAGAGGCCGGTGCCCAGCCCGGGGGCTGGAGGAATCTGGTGCCTGGATATTTTTTCCCAACATTTTGCCCCTTATTCCTTGATTTCACTGAAGGAATCAAGGGATAAAGTGTTTATAGGTGCACCGGAGTCGCTTTTTCTCAGCAGATTCCCCTTAGGTAAGACTTCGCTCTGAGACGCCTATCCTTAAGGTCCTCGTGTAGGTCGGAACCGTGTTTGGAGCCCTGAGTGCATCGAGCTTCCCTTGGTAAAATGGTGTTCTGTAGGCATCTTCATGGCCGGGGCCTCTTGGCATTTGATGACGCATGGTCGCAAGCTTTGGTCGGAGAAATGCTTGTTTCTTTCAGTCTTAGGGCCTTGCTTCCGAAGGCAGGAAGGAATGGGCCGTAGATCCGGAGGAGACGATGCCTTGGGCCTTCGGGCTGAATTTTTAGAAGGAGAATATAGGCTTTCGAGGTTGGCCCATATTCATTTTGATTTTGGCGCTCATCTCAGAGCGTGGCGGCCACCCCCTTAGGGTTTCCTTCTTAACTTCTTTCACACCTCTCAATCTTCCCATCTCTTTTCTTTTTCTTCCGGAGATATCTACGGTGATTTTGCATTTCTGACGCTTACTTCATTCTTGGAACAGGTAGGAATCCTTTTTCCTTCCTTCTTTTCATTCTCTAGGCATGTCTTCGGTGGGAAGTAGAGACAGGCCTAGGAGAGAGATCGAAGTTCAAAATTCGGCAGATTTACCTTCACCATCGGTTAGTTTGTCGGTAGAGAGCCCTAGGTCAGACTCCGTCGATGTGGTGAGAGGGGTCGAGGCTTGATTATCCTCGCTGGTCGGTCTCCTTCGAAGATACGAGAGAAAGAGATTGACGAGTGGAGGAGGAGATACGATCTCCAAGGAGAAGTGGTTATACGTGCTCCGGGGCCTCTTTAGAGAGTCTCGGATTTCAGAGTTGACGAGATTTCGGTCTACAAGGCTTATTTTGAATCGGGATTTAGGGGCCAGGTCCCATCTTTGGTGGCTACGATATCCGAGTTTTTTGACATATCTCCGGGTCAACTCACTCCTCCAGCCTGGAGAATTCTGATAGCAGTTCAGAACTTAGGTGTGCTCGAGGAAGTCGTTTTGGAAGTGAGTACTCATATCTTGTCCCCCCTCTGCATAGTGGTGGAGGTCGATATTATCTTCATCCAAGACTTCGAAGTCATATTGTTCGAGAGATTTCTAAGAGCGAGAAGAAGCGTCATCCCATCTTTAGAGGATCTTGGGCCGAGAAGTTTGCATTTATGAGTGTCTCCGGCTTTTCCACCATCTGGAACGTAGTTGGTAGGTAGCAGCAAAACTTTTTAGCAAGTCGCTATTGTTATGCTAACTTTCTCTCGCTCTTTTCCAGATACTTCTCATCTTTTGCTAGGCGAAGGGAAAGAGGCGGTTGATCAAATTCTGAGGCTTCCTGAGGAGTGTCGTAGTGCTAATTTTCTCGTGAGCAAGGAGGTTCTTGAGCGTTGTAGCATTTGGGGTAGGTTCTCTTAACCATCCTTGCTTTGGAGGGTTTCAGCTGAATATGTCTTGATTAGATCGGGTTTGCCTTTCAGGTAATATGTCGCGATCAACAGGGGAAGAAGCATTGTTGGCTTTCAATGAAGCGGTGGAGAGGTTGTCTGCCAAAAAACCAGCATCTAATGCCACTTCAGCAGCTCAAGAAGACGATGAGGTTCAATTCCTCTGGTCTAGCAAATGTAAGGCTCCGGCCAGCGCGGCTCCTTCAGTTTCCAAGAAGAAGACGAAAGCCGAAGGAACCATATCAGGGGGCGCTCGCGTTGTTTCATACGGCTTGGCCGTAGCACTGGCTGACCTCAACGAGAGGGTATTCCCTGATATTCCATGCCGACTCCCTGTGGGAGACTTCTCCAAATCCGTTCAATCCCTTCAGTATGGTCTCCTGGAGCTACGTAATCTTTACCCCTTGTAATACTTGCACCTTTAATTTATTGACGATGCTTTATTTGTAGGTGACGTCCCACTTTTCTCAACCTGAGGGTATGCTGAAAGAACGGGTCTCAATCAAGAGAAAGTGGAGGCCTTGACGTCCAGAATTTGTGAGGAGGAGAATCGTTGTAATAACCCTCCCGAAGGGGTAAAATGAAGATTGGTCGAGAATCAGCTTTGTGGTCGAGTCGCGGACGATAACGATCAATCGAGAGCTTTTGAAGTACGAGATGATTGAAGAATGGATCGTGAGTGAACCATGAGGCATGATAAGCTTGTCTACCATATTTGACAATGTCTTAGATTGATCAGCTAGACGTTTTGGAAGCATAACATTTTTGAAGCACGACGGGTTAGAAGCACGACGGTTCTAAAGCTCGATGTTTCTTAGTCACGAAGTAATCTGTAAAACTTCGTAACTATCAGTTTTATATTATTCAGAGACATAATTTTGGAAGCATGACGGGAAGTAACCAGGACGGAAAGCAAGCACGACGGGATCGAAATACGACGGAAAAGCCCGAAGTTGTGCGAAAACCCAAATTTCGATATCACAGGCTTATTTTGAGGAAGCCGAAGGCTCGGGAAATATTTTTCATCAAGGCCAAGAATTATTTGGAGTCTATCAAGATGATTTAGAGCATCAGAATGGGAGCGGAAAAATGTTCAGGAGTGATCGCGGGTCGAGAATTCACTAGAAAGGTCGAAATCGGGTAAATTGATCGAGAAGCTCGAGGTGGCTTTCTCAAAGGGATCAGGACGAGGTTTCAACCATTAAACCTTCTGAGTGTCAACACAAGAAGGAGGTGTAGCCATGCATGGAAGCTGCACATGCAGCTTGACACACAAAAGCACGAGGTGTCACCGTATCTGCAACCGGCACATGCTTATCGACACCTAGTGGCCCGTGTGTCACGATGCAAGCACTCCAGTCATGCATCAAAGACCTCTGTTCGTCCAGGCAGGAGAGAGGTGTCACTTTGCATGAGTCTTGGCCATGCTGAAAGACGTGTGGAGCACGAGGTGTCGCGACGCATGCGTACGGAGCCATGCGAAGCGACACACGGGCTGTCACACGGCTTGCTTCTGATTGGTTGTTGTCTCCTATAAATAGACCACGACCCCCTTCCATTTCTTCACATCCAGACCACACCAAAACCACTCCAAAACGTGAGAGAGAAAAAGAGAGAGAGAAAGTTAGGGTTTCGATAGTTTCCGAGCTTTTACGAGAGTTTTAGAGAGTTCTCGAGGTCTGTTCCCTACTGGTTTTGAGTGAGTGCCTAGGGAAGGCTTTGTCCAAATCAATCCATCCAATCTATTATTATTCTCTGATGATGAAGTGGAGGTGCTGTCCAAGATTAGTCGAAGTTCTGAATCCCGATCTACCAAGAAGGCAAGTTCTGTCCAAATGACGATTCTCTATGATTGTAATGCGGAAGCGCTGCCCAAATCAATCCATCCAAGGCAGTAATTTTCTTCTACAATCAAGGGGAGGTTCTGTCCAAGTCAAGATCAGTCTAGTCCAGTCCATTCAAGACGTCAAGGTTGGGTTTTGGCCAAGTCCTCTCCGATCAACCAGTTGCTTCTCGCCTAGAACACTGTGAGTTGGTTTTGTGTGAATTCCACTTGGAATTTATGGTAGTTTTGTGAGTTGTTTTTGTGTGAATTCCACTTGGAATTTAGGGTAGTTTTGTGAGTTGGTTTTGTGTGAATTTCACTTGGAATTTAGGGTATTTTGGTGAGTTGGTATTGTTTGAATTCCGTTTGGTATTTAGGATAGATCGAGTCTGCATATAGATTAGAATGATCATACTATTTATTGTATAGTCCTTAGGGTTATTATGCTAATTAGAACCGGACTCAGTTTAGCACGGGCTAAGCTGAGATTAAAGGAAATTTTGACTGAGTTAATAACCTGACTAGGACTAGGACTAGGATGCATCATGTTTTCTATTCTTGCGTGTTGATATGGTTGAGTGTAGGTTCCCGTTATCTTTAAAGATAGTTTCATAGCAGGAGGCTGAACTATCTGGGTAACGGTTTGATTGAATTGATTGATGCTTGCTTGTTTATATAATGCTTGTTGATTGAGGTTAGTCAGCTCTTGGTAAGGGAGTGACTAACCGGTTGAGTTATTATTTATTAAGTATTGTTATTTACTTGTTTAGATGTTAGTACTAAGTGTCTTAGACCATATAGGCCGGACTACTGGTACTAATTGTTAGTGTTGAGTCTAGATAATATCGCTAGGTTGTGGATAGTTAGGTCCTGGAATCTATGTCCTTAGGCTAGGTTCTAGAATAAGATTGTGTCTAGTTTGTTTTGTGTGTCTTGCCGTCAGCAGGTGCGAAACCCGCCCATTCTAGGCATGTTTAGAGGTGGTTAATGATTCCTCAACCTCGTACCCAGTGGGTTCTAGGAAAACCCTTATTCGCTGGATCAGGAGGACTCAGAGGAACGAGGTCATGGCTTATGGCTGAGTGATTACACGACGGTGTAATGTGGCAGTGACCCGATGGACTGTGGGCTGTCGCGCGGTGACCCGAATGACTGTGGGCCGCGGTCGGTTGAAAGTTCCTTCTTCCGGCCTTTGTGGTAGGGAGTTAGGATGTTGCCGATGCTGAGGAGGAACACGAAGTCATCAGGGCCCATGTTAGAGTGTCATGTTAAGTTAGAGTGTTGAGTTGTGTTTAGGGTTATGGAACCCTAGGGAAGTGTAACACTGATATACAATGTTACTCATTAGATCGAGTCGTGATTAGTTAGAATAATATTATTATTGTGATATTGGTGATTGATTTCCTTTCAGGTTTCTTACATTGAGATCTAATTCCGGGTTAGGTTCCGGGTTAGACTTGGTGTTTGTTTGGTTAGTGTAGACCCGACGTTGGCCTGTGCTGTTTTAGTGATTGCTTATGAAGGGTGGTGGATATTGAAGTTATGCGGTATCATTGATTGGCCGATCATGTTCTTGTCTAATTGTTGGTCGACCAGTTAATGATACTTGTATAGTTTTAGTGTCTAACATTACATAAGTACTGAACGAAGACGTATATATGGTTAACTAGGGATTGGTTGTGCAGCCTTAGCTTTGATTGCATGCTTAGGATAGATTTAGTGTTATCTTTGGGCTTTGTGGGTTAAGGTTGCGGGTAGAGGCTGCCAACTCACTGAGTAACATTAGGTTACTCATCCAACTCTGTTGTCCTTTTTGTAGGTATCTTTAGATATGGATGACCGTGATAGCTTGGAGCTGGACATTAGGACCACCGGAGTAGATTTGCATGACTTTTGTATACAGTATTTTGGTTTTTGTTTAGTTGACTCGATTTGGTGTTAGGCCAGGACCGGTGTTCAATTATTTAATTGTATGGATATTTCTTGAATCAATAAAGTATTTGTTTTATATGCGCATCATGAGTACTCTGATATTTGACTAGTCCGGTCTAACACAACGTTAGGTTGTCATACCGGTTGAAAAGCCTTAGGCCTCGATCTAACGGCAACGCTAATTCTTGGTACGGGTTGCAAAGCCTTATGCCTTGATTTAGCGGGACGAGTTAGTGGATGAACTGGTCTAAGTCGTGGAGTAAATTTTGTGACTCTGACCAGATTTTCCCTAGCCCGTCACGTAGCGCTTCTGGACCATGGTGTTGGATTGGACGGTCAGCCATGTTCTTGTTTGATTGTTGGCTGGCCGGTTAGCCTTTCATCTCCAGCCCTGGGTGTTGGTCGGTCGATCGGTCATGTGCTTGTTTGATTCTTGGCTGGTTTATCGACCATATGTCTAGGACGGTTCGGGGGTGTCATAGAGGTGGTATCAGAGCATGGTTACGTCCATGCTTTTGGAACTCATGATTTAATCGGTTTTAAATTTTTATCAAGTCAAAAAGAGTCACAAAGGCATTAGGGAACTGGTCATGTCCAGCATAGGATTTATTGTTTTAGGAACTAGGAATGAGATAGTGGAATCTAGAATTGCTAGGTTGCTGGTTAGAACTGTTAGGTTGCTGGGTAGCATTGTTATTAGGATGCTTAAATAGTATTTTGATTAGGTTGCTTGGTTAGTTATTTATGGGATTTGTTTTTGACTAACTTGTATGTGAAGTGTTCTTTAAGTTGCTGCTTTTGTGTTCGTTGATTGGAACTTTAAGGATGGAAACTTAAAGTGAAAAGAGTTCGAGGCAAAAAACCCAAATCCAAAGAGAAAGAGTGAAGATACCTTCAGAGGAATGGACAGTGGTATGGACTGGACAAATGGGAAGAAACAAGACTTCATTGGGAAAGGACTTCATCAGTATCTGGGAAATGGAAGATCGAGGAAAGGGTTGAGTAATCAGAAGCAAGGACGACATATAAAGGACAAGACAATACTACGGGAAATCAGAGTGTTATGGCAGAGTAAGAGAAAGAAGCCAAGTCAGTAATCATTCAAGTGAAGAGAGATGAAGATGATTTGTGGAGATCGACTTTTTGGAGGATTCTCAACGAACATTGGTGGAGAAAGTAAAGCTATATGAAGATGAGTTGAGAATGAGTGAAGCATGAGAAATCAAGACATAAAATTCAGAGAAGGATTCAAGACCATGGGGAATGCTTGGAGATGTATCAAGGCAAAGCGAGTTCAGAATCAGAATTCGAGATGGAGACTAAAGAAAATGAAGAAGACATCAACAATGAATCGAAGAAGACATCAAATTGCCAAGACCGCGAGACAAAGTTATTCAAGCAGAGATAATCATCATATCACATAAGGAGGAGCATTTGTAAAGCTGAGCGATTGCATATTCAGAATTCGAGGATGAATTCTATTAAGGGGGAGAGAATGTAATAACCCTCCTGAAGTGGTAAAATGAAGATTGGTCGAGAATCAACTTTGTGGTCGAGTTGCGGACGATAACGATCAATCGAGAGCTTTTGAAGTACGAGATGATCGAAGAATGGATCGTGAGTGAACCATGAGGCATGATAAGCTGCTCTACCATATTTGACAATGTCTTAGATTGACCAGCCAGACGCTTTGGAAGCATAACATTTTTGAAGCACGGCGGGTTAGAAGCACGACGGTTCTAAAGTTCGACGTTTCTTAGTCACGAAGTAATCTGCAAAACTTCGTAACTATGAGTATTATATTATTCGGAGACATAATCTCGGAAGCAGGACGGGAAGTAAGCAGGACGGAAAGCAAGCACGACGGGATCAAAGTACGACGGGAAAGCCTGAAGTTGGGTGAGAACCCAAATTTCGATATCACAAGATTTTTTAGAGGAAGCCGAAGGCTCGGGAAATATTTTTCATCAAGGTCAAGAATTATTTGGAGTCTATCAAGATTATATAGAGCATCAGAATGGGGGCGGAAAAATATTCAAGTGTGATCACGGGTCGGGAATTCACCGGAAAGGTCGAAATCGGGTAAATTGACCGAGAAGCTCGAGGTGGCTTGCTCAAAGGGATCAGGACGAGATGTCAACCATTAAATCTGCTGAGTGTCAACACAAAAAGGATGTGTAGCCATGCATGGAAGCAGCACATGCAGCTTGACACAGAGAAGCACGAGGTGTAACCGTATCTGCAACCAGCGCATGTGTATCGACACCCAGTGGCCCTTGTGTCGCGATGCAAGCACTCCAGACATGCATCAAGCCATCTGGTCGTCCAGGCAGGAGAGAGGTGTCACTTTTCATGAGTCCTGGCCATGNAAGGATGTGTAGCCATGCATGGAAGCAGCACATGCAGCTTGACACAGAGAAGCACGAGGTGTAACCGTATCTGCAACCAGCGCATGTGTATCGACACCCAGTGGCCCTTGTGTCGCGATGCAAGCACTCCAGACATGCATCAAGCCATCTGGTCGTCCAGGCAGGAGAGAGGTGTCACTTTTCATGAGTCCTGGCCATGCTCAAAGACATGTGGAGCACGAGGTGTCGCAACGCATGCGTCCAGTCCCATGCGAAGCGACACACAGGCTGCCACACGGCTTGCTTCTGATTGGTTATTGTCTCCTATAAATAGAACACGACCCCCTTCCATTTCTTCACATCCAGACCACACCAAAGCCACTCCAAAACGGGAGAGAGAAAAAGAGAGAGAGAAATTTAGGGTTTCGATAGTTTCCGAGCTTTTTCGAGAGTTTTAGAGAGTTCTCGAGGTCAGTTCCCTACTGATTTTGAGTGAGTGCCTAGGGAAGGCTCTGTCCAAATCAATCCGTCCACTCTATTATTATTCTCTGATGATGAAGTGGAGGTGCTGTCCAAGATCAGTCGAAGTTTTGAAGCCCGATCTACGAAGAAGGCAAGTTATGTCCAATCGACGATTCTCTAGGATTGTAACGCGGAAGCGCTTCCCAAATCAATCCATCCAAGGTAGTCATTTTCTTCTACAGTCAAGGGGAGGTTCTGTCCAAGTCATGATCAGTCTAGTCCAGTCCATTCAAGACGTCAAGGTTGGGTTTTGGCCAAGTCCTCTTCGATCAACCAGCTGCTTCTCGCCTAGAAAATTGTAAGTTGGTTCTTTGTGAATTCCACTTGGAATTTAGGGTAGTTTTGTGAGTTGGTTTTGTGTGAATTCCACTTGTAATTTAGGGTAGTTTTTTGAGTTGGTTTTGTGTGAATTCCACTTTGAATTTAGGGTAGTTTGGTGAGTTGGTATTGTTTGAATTCCGTTTGGAATTCAGGATAGATCGAGTCTGCATATAGATTAGAATGATCATACTATTTATTGTATAGTCCTTAGGGTTATTATGCTAATTAGAAACGGATTCAGTTTAGCACGGGCTAAGCTAAGATTAAAGGAAATTAAGACTGAGTTAATAACCTGACTAGTACTAGGACTAGGATGCATCATGTTTTCTATTCTTGCGTGTTGATATGGTTGAGTGTAGGTTCCCGTTTTCTTTAAAGATAGTTTCATAGCAGGAGGCTGAACTATCTGGGTAACAGTTTGATTGAATTGATTGATGCTTTCTTGTTTATATAATTCTTGTTGATTGAGGTTAGTCAGCTATTGGTAAGGGAGTGACTAACCAGTTGAGTTAGTATTTATTAAGTATTGTTATTTACTTGTTTAGATGTTAGTACTAAGTCTCTTAGGCCATATAGGCCGGACTACTGGTACTATTGGTTAGTGTTGAGTCTAGATAATATCGCTAGATTGTGGATAGTTAGGTCCTGGAATCTATGTCTTAGGCTAGGTTCTAAAATAAGATTGTGTCTAGTTTGTTTTGTGTGTCTTGCCATCAGCAGGTGCGAAACCCCCCCATGCTAGGCATGTTTAGGGGTGATTAGTGTTTCCTCACCCTCGTACCCCGCGGGTTCAAGGACACCCCTTATTCGCTGGATCAGGAGGACTCAGAGGAACGAGGTCATGGCTGATGGCTGAGTGATTACGCGATAATGTAATGTGGCAGTGACCCGATGGACTGTGGGCTGTCGCGCGGTGACCCGAATAACTGTGGGCCGCGGTCGGTTGAAAGTTCCTTCTTCCGCCCTTTGTGGTAGGGAGTTAGGATGTTGCCGATTGTGAGGAGGAACACGAAGTCACCAGGGCCCATGTTAGAGTGTCATGTTAAGTTAGAGTGTTGAGTTGTGTTTAGGGTTATGGAACCCTAGGGAAGTGTAACACTGATATACAGTGTTACTCATTAGATCGAGTCGTGATTAGTTAGAATATTATTATTATTGTGATAGTGATGATTGATTTTCTTGCAGGTTTCTAACATTGAGATATAACTCCGGGCTAGGTTCCGGGTTAGACTAGGTTCCGGATCATGTTCTTGTCTGATTGTTGGTAAACCAGTTAATGATACTTGTATAGTTTTAGTGTCTAACATTACATAAGTATTGAACTCAGACGTATATATGGTTAACTAGGGATTGGTTGTGCAGCCTTAGCTTTGATTGCATGCTTAGGATATATTTAGTGTCTAGGTTAGTTATTAGGTTGCGGGTACAGGCTGCCAACTCACTGAGTAACATTAGGTTAGTCATCCAACTCCGTTGTCTTTTTTGTAGGTATCTTTAGATATGGATGACCGTGATAACTTGGAGCTGGACATTAGGACCACCGGAGTAGATTTTCATGCCTTTTGTATACGGTATTTTGGTTTTTGTTTAGTTGACTCGATTTCGCGTTAGGCCAGGACCGGTCTTTAATTATTTAATTATATGGATATTTCTTGAATCAATAAAGTATTTGTTTTATATGCGCATCATGAGTACTCTTATATTTGACTAGTCCAGTCTAACACAACGTTAGGTCGTCGTACGGGTTGAAAAGCCTTAGGCCTCGATCTAACGGCAATGCTAATTCTTGGTACGGGTTGCAAAGCCTTATGCCTTGATTTAGCGGGACGAGTTAGTGGATGAACTGGTCTAAGTCGTTGAGTAAATTTTGTGACTCTGACAAGATTGTCCCTAGCCCGTCACGTAACGCTTCCGGACCATGGTGTTGGGTTGGACGGTCAGCAATGTTCTTGTTTGATTGTTGGCTGGTCGGTTAGCCTTTCATCTCCAACCCTGGGTGTTGGTCGGTCGATCGGTCATGTTCTTGTTTGATTGTTGGCTGGTTTATCGACCATATGTCTAGGACGGTTCGTGGGTGTTACAATCGTGGTCTGGCCCTGGAGAAAGAAATCAAGTCTCTGCAGATCAGATTGAAAAAATAGGAGAATGCTGGGTCTCTGCCCGCAGCTGAGAAAATTACTCTCAAGGATAAGGTTGAGGAGCTAAAGGGAGAATTATGCGGGCTGAAGTCTAAAAAGGCGGACTTTGAGGATGAAAGGACAGTAGCAGTGCAAGGAGCTACGATGGTTGCTCGCTGGGAGTTGATGAGGGAGTGGATCTGCGGACAGACTAACCACTGGAGGCCTCTTGAGGAGTTTGAGCGCTATAAGAAGGTAAAAGTTGCAGAAGCGAAGCGTCAAGGTTTACCTGCTCCTTCTTTTGAGGGTGAGCCTATCGTCAAGGAGACGGGAGCTCTCGAGGATTCTGCTGTGCCTTTTAGCGACCCCAAGGCCTCTTCTTCTACCCCTGCTGATGATCTCAAGGCCCTCTCCTCTGCTTGATTTTTTTTAAACAACGCTTTTTGTTTTTGGTGCCCATTGTTTGGGCTTTGAAACTTGGTGTTGGGCCTTTGTGCCTTTTTTTT
>CAKOAT010681820.1:273525-302760 GCA_932364175.1 Eruca vesicaria subsp. sativa | reverse complement strand
GGAATGATAGGAGGAAGGAGACAAGTCGTGACAGGGGTGTCTCCTGGTTCAGTTGTTGATAAACCAGGGGCTCCTGCTTTAGGATACTGCCATATGGGTATGGGCCAGTATATGTCGCCAGGATACTGCCATATGAGTTTCATCTAGCTTATAGTAGTCATCAAGCTTAGCCGTCATTAGCATATCGAAGAAGAAGGTCTTCTAGGTATGAGGAATCGCCTTGGCAGCTGTAGAATAGGTTAGCTCTGTGTCTCAACGTGTTGGTCTCCCATTTAGGTTAAATAAACTTTATATTTATAGTAGAGGTCATGCCTGTGTCACAGAATTTGGAAATATTCATTATATCCTTAGATAATAGAATATTTCCAATTTTCTTTAAGGAGCCATGTGTCTTGGAATACTTCCTCTTTCTTCTCTTGAATTTAAGGAGATTCGACCTTATTATGATAAATGTGAATGTTCACATTTTTCATAAATTTTTCCTTTTTACTTGGAGGCAGGATGAATTATCTGACCCGGCCCAAAAGCAGGGCCCGGTACCTGGAGCAGGGGCAGAGACCTGGGGCAGGGCCCGGAACCTGGAAGCCTGAAGTTGGGGAAATCTTCTCATGGATTATTTTTCCCCAACAGTACGATTCTCGGAAAACGCCTTTCACATCTCGTATCACCGAGATTAAGGTACCCGATCCTGGAAAGCCCAAAGTGCCGAATTACGATAGGATGACCGATCCCAAAGTGCACTTACAGGCCTCCCAGATCACTATGGGTCGAGCCAAGCTCATGGAAAGCGAGAAGAATGCAGGTTACTGTCGTCTCTTCGTGGAAAACCTAGAAGGAGCAGTGCGCGAATGGTTCCCTCGACTTAAGCGGAATTCGATCGGGAGTTTCTACCAGCTTGTTGTTGGGGTCAAAATCGGTACGACCGAATCAATGACCAAAACTTTCCGAAAAAAAANATCACTATGGGTCGAGCCAAGCTCATGGAAAGCGAGAAGAATGCAGGTTACTGTCGTCTCTTCGTGGAAAACCTAGAAGGAGCAGTGCGCGAATGGTTCCCTCGACTTAAGCGGAATTCGATCGGGAGTTTCTACCAGCTTGTTGTTGGGGTCAAAATCGGTACGACCGAATCAATGACCAAAACTTTCCGAAAAAAAAATACGTTTTATAAAACTCGAGAACTTGTTTTATTAAATTCTAAGAACTTTTCATACGAAGGAAATCCGCGGAAAACTTGGAACGCGTCATCTCGGAAGAACGAACGAAACAATCGCCGATTACACCATTGCCCAAGTTAAGCGAAAAACCGCAAAAAAACGTATCCGCCGTAAACCGCATGCAGGTTCAACCGAACAAGTTCAACATACGATGAGCCGAACCAGCCGGTTCAGCTTGCCGTACGGCGTACTGGTCCGTCCCGGGCCTCTATCTCCCGCATCCTTGACACAAGGAATACGTCCTTCGGTTCGATCATGCTCTGAACCATGGTCAAAACGTCTCTCATTTCGTCTCGATCCGTCTTACCATTCAAGTTTTACGATAAAAATCGTAAAAGTCTTCTTTTCTCGTAAAGTTCTGGAATATCATATAAAACGGCAACGATTAAACGGAACATCGTACATTGCCAAACTATACGATTAACTCGAGAAATCTTATAAAAACGCATCATATCAGGAAACGATCTCGTCTAAAATCGTAAAACGGTTTTTATCGCAAAACGGCTTGGACAGCCTAAAAGCGTGATAAAATCCCACTTGCGACTTTAAACGAAATCCAGTCCAAAGATACAATGACGGTTTGACGATTTACTCACAGAAAGAAGATAAATGTCAAGATTGAAGATAAATGTCAAGTTTGAAGATAAATTGAAGTTTTCGCAAGAAAAATGGAATGATCGAGATAAATGGAAGATTTCGATAAACTCGAATCTGGGCGGAAAGGAAGGACTAAACCGCCTAAGGAGGGATTATATAAGCAGAAGGCAAAGGACAGAAGCAGAGGACGAGTTTTCAGAGCTTTCACCACCAAACTTAGCATTTAGGAATATTTCCGTTTTTGTTATCGAGCTGCGTCTCAACTAAGGTTTTAGTCCTAGACTGCTAGAACTAGAAATGTCGCCGATAGCTCAAGCAGCTAAGGCTACTCTTGTTGTACAGTTCTTACGTGAATTCGGGATAAGACTCCAACTTGCTCTCAATCTCGTTTTTATTATCTTTTTACTTAATCTCGTCGTGTTCCTTATTGCTTGTGTGCGGTTCCGCAGATAGGCGTGTCCTCTGGGAAATTAGGGTTTACTTTAAATTCTTAAATTTACGTAAAATCGGCAGGGGTTAATTTTGGTTCCAACAGTTTGGCGCTAGAAGGAGGGGGAGTTGGATCTAACTTATACTCAAGCCGCAGCACGCTCAATCGAGAAGCGATGTCTGAAGAACAACCAACTCGCATCGACGGCGACAACGTTGAAAACAAACCAGCTCTAGATGTGCCTGCGGTTAACACTAACGCTTACGCTAACACCGAGGCCATCGAGAAGATGCTCTCCGACTTCAACAAGATATAGGAGGAGCAATTCCCCCCATTAGGATCCGCGGAAGAAGGCTCGATTTTGGGACTCCTACGGATCGCCTCAGAACCGAGCAGGTAAATCTATCGGAGCAAAACTCTGAGAAAGATAACCCTGACGCGACACTAAATGAATCAGACAAATCTCCTACTCGAAGATAGGAGACCGAGGAAGATGGCATCGAGAGGGTTAACCTGGAAACTAGCGACCAATCCGATTCGTCGGATTAGGACGCGAGCGTCCATCCTATGTGAAGGCAAACTCGCATCCCTCAGTCGGAGTCTTCTCCCGAGGGCTCTCTTACTGAAGTTGAGGAGGAGCTCTATTGCGCGCAACGCGCAAAAACAGCCGGAGAAGAAACTCCAGTTACTCGCAGCAAACGCCGACGAGGTCAGAAAACTGCTGGTGATCTAACTGAGATTCGCAATCTCCGCGACTACATCACTAAAACGGCCGCAGCGGTAAAAGCGGTGAAATCTCAAATTCATCATGCTACCAGCACCGCACCCGAATTTAATCGGCTGCTATACGAATCTCGGAAAATGCCTTTTACGGCTCGCATTACCGAGGTTAAGCTATCCGATCCGATAAATCTCAAGGTGCCTACTTACGACAGGACGACTGTCCCAAAGCCCACCTGCAGGCCTTCTAGATCACCATGGGATGATCCAAGCTCCAGGACAGCGAAAAAGACATGTTGCTCGAATCCTGGTCGACACCGGAAGCACCGTCAACGTAATCTTCCGCAATACGTTGGCGCGCATGGGAATCAATTTATCGGAGGTCGAGCCAAAACCAAAGCCGTTGACCAGTATCTCCGGCGAAACGTCTATGACCTTAGGAGCGATCCGGCTTCCGGTCGCCGTAAAAGAAGTGACAAAAATCGTTAACTTCGTAGTTGTCGATTCCCCAGCTATCTACAACATGATCATGGGCACGCCTTGGATAAACTCCATGGAGGCGGTTCTGTTGACTTACCACTTAGGCATCAGGTGTCCGACCCCTACAGGAGTCGCGGCAATTTTGGGATGCCAGAGACAATCGCGATCTTGTTTTTTAGCTGAATATAAGCTAAGGCAATTTGCGGTCACAATCGTGAAACCGAAACGGGTGAAGTTCATGCTGCCGTTGTTGGGGTCAAAATCGGTACGACGGAATCAATAGCCAAAACTCCCCACAAAAAGATAAAAGAAATAGTTTTATAAAACTCAAGAAATCTTTTTATAAAACTCGAAGAATCGTTTTATAAAACTCGTTAAATCGCTTTATAAAACACGAAGAATCGTTTTATAAAACTCGAGAAATCGTTTTATAAAACTCGAAGAATTGTTTTATAAAAATCGAGAAATCGTTTTATATATCCAAAAGAGATTTCCGAACAAAGGAAATCCGCGGAAAACTCAGAAGATCGTTTTCTCGGGGAAACGAAACAAACGTTAATTACACGATCGTCCGAGTTAAGCACGAAACCGCGAAAAACCGAAACCGCCGTAAAATGCGAGCTAGTCACGTCACGACTAGCTCGCCCAACAGCGAGCTAGTCACGTCCCGACTATTTCATCCAACAGGGAGCTAGTCTCGTCCCAACTAGCTCTCCCAACGGCGAGCTAGAAGCTTCCCGGGCAGTTCGCCAAACGACGAGCTGAACCGGTCCGCTTCGACTCGCCGTACGTCGAACCGACCGTCCCAACCCTTGATCTGCCATATCCCCGATTCAAGGCTTACGTCCTTCGACACGATCGTGTTCCGAACCACAGTCGAAATCTCTCTCGTTTAGTCTCGATCCGTCCTATCATTCAAGTTTTATGATAAAAACCGTAAAACTTTGTTTTCTCAAAAAGAACTCGAGGAAATCGTATAAAACGGAAACTATTAAACGAAACACCAAACATTGCCTAAACTATGCGATTTATTCGAGGTTTTTCATAAAAATCGTAAAAAACGCGTTTTTAATAAAAGGGTCGAGTGAATCGTAAAAACGGCCCGGAAGGTCCTAAAATGCGATAAAAGCCCATCTCACGATCTTAACGAAATCTAACCCGAAGATACGATAACGTTTTGATGGTTTACTCGTAGAAGGAAGATAAATTTCATGTTTTGAAGACAAATGGCAAGTTTGAAGATAAATAGAAGATTTCCACGGGAAAAAAGGAAGGATCGAGATAAATGGAAGATTCCCAATAAACTCAGATTCGGGCTAAATGGAAAGCCTAAAACCACCTAAGAGGGGAATATATAAGCAAGAGGCATGGGGGAGAAGTAAGGACACGTTTTTCAGAGCTTTCACCACCAAACTTAGCATTTAGAAATATTTCTGTTTTCTATTAGCGAGCTGCGTCTCAACTAGGATTTTTGGTCTCATACTTCTAGAGTTAGGGATTTTGCCGTCGTCTCACAAAGCTAAGGCCACTCTCGTTGTAGCAGTTCTTACGCGATTCGGAATAAAAACCTTTTTGCTCTAAATTTCGTTCATTCTCACTTTAATTTTAAATTCATCGTTTTCTTAATTATCGTTGTGCGGTTCTGCAGATAGCCGGGTCCTCTGGAAACTTAGGGTTTACTTAAAGTTTTTTTATTTACGATTCATTGACAGTAGGTGAATTTCGGTTCCCACGGTTTGGCGCTAGAAGGGGGGGGGGATCGGATCCATCTTACACCGAAGCCGCAAGATGGTCCAACGAAGAAACAATGACTGGTGACCAACAAATTGACAACGAACGCGACAACGTTGATAAAACACCACCACCACAAGATGCGTCCGCGGCCAATGCTACAAACGCTAACGCCGAGTGATATCACTCAAATTACCCTAAGAAGTGATTTTACTCTCTCAAATAAGAGGTTCAATCGTAGTACTTAGGGATCGAATCCACAAGGAACTAGAGACACAAAAGATATAATCCTAAGTGATTAAGCTAGGTTGAAAAAGGTTTAAAACAGTAATTAAAATAGGTAGCAATGGTAAGTTGCTAAAGAAAATAGGTTTTGGGTTTTGAAAACAATGAAGGAAAATAGTTAGATTCAAGGTTACTATTCAGAAATCAGGATTATAAATCTATGGATGTCTTAACAAATTGCTTGCAAATATATGAGAACTTCAATCCTTAGACAAATCTATAGCTGTCGCTAGTTAGACTCGTCCATTGATCTGATTGCCGACTGCATCGATCGATGTTGCTATCGCAGTGTCGATCGATATAAGCTGTCGTCCATCGATACCACAAAATACTCCTGAACCTGAAAACATACCTAATAGACTCCAAAACATAGATATTATAATAAAAACATATAGAAAATATGACCTAAAGTGGGTCAAAATCCGGCTTAGTTCGCCGATGGCCGAACTAGTCTATCAACTCCCCCAGACTTAACCTTTTGCTTGTCCACAAGCAAACATCAAGTCAGTCTTGAAAAGAAGTTTAAAAACAGCAGGGACCCAATCAAAATCTTAACTTAAAAATCATAACCTCTTACTTTGTTGCAAACCATGTCTTATTCCTATCAACTACAGAAGTACATTATACCATAACCTAGTTTAGCAACCTAATCATATAGCCAATCAACTTAAACATTCCTTGTCTGTCTATCCCCTTTACTGATTTCATTTATGCATAAAAATAAAGGTGTTGATAGACTTGGGAGTATCGATCAAAGAACACTTGGATTCAACTCAAACAAGTTTTCAGGCATTCTCATCCTGGTTCCCTTTCTTTCTCTATCCCCCTTCTCTGAATCCCAACTCTTCTTTCTTTTATATCAATCCCAATGAACAGTTAATGTTCATCTTATTGATCTTTCTTGACAATTTGTAAGCGAATAGTGGGGTCATGGGTAATGTACCTCTCCCTCTGCCTCTCAGGAAATCATCTTAATCTTTTATTTTCTGGGGATGCCGAAGGAAGGAAAGAAGCAAACCAAAATTTTTGAGTTTTTTACCTTCCAGACTTGCAAGAGGATTCCGATCCGTTGTATACCAAGCCCCAAGATAAGCAATAGATGTCAGGTTAGGTTGGAAATCAGCTTTGGTTCTTCCAGACAATCATGAAAGTGTTGGCATAGGTGATCGGTGATCCACTTTAGAATCTATAGTACTTTCTGCAATCAATATTCAATAAATCTAAAAATGGTGCTAAAGAGTGGTAAGATAAAAAGTAAGACTTTGAAAATTTTTCCCTTTCTTGACTCAATAAAACATATTTTTGAAAACTTTATCAAAAAGATCAAAAAGAGGTAAAGTAGCATCAGTAATCAACTCCTCCCAGACTTAAATCATACACTGTCCTCAGTGTATAATTAGTCGGAGTTAAAGCATAAGAAAAATTAAATATGTGTAACTGATATCGAAAATTTGAAATTATATAACTGCCCGATATGGGTATCGATCGATGGTGAGTCGCCATCATTGATCGATGCGTGTTGGTATGTGTCGAGCGATATCGACTGGGTCGTATCGGTCGATAGGTATGGATCGTGTGTCTATCTGCCTAAAAACAAATAAAAACGAAACTAGTAAGTAAAAATAAAATAAAATAAGTTAGTACAATACCTAACAGTGGGTTGCCTCGCACTCAGCGCTTGTTTAAAGTCAGTTTAGCTTGACTATGGAAGTATGGTTGCTAGTGAGGTGGGTTGCAGGTACTTGTTGGTAAACAAGTGTCCTCCTTTTCTTGTGTCTCATCAAACCAAGCAGGGTAACTTACTGGAGAAGGAGTCCGAAAAAGATAACCCTGACGCGACGCTAGACGAATCGGAAAAACTTCCTACTCGCGAACAGGAGACCGAGGGCGACGACATCGAAAGGGTTAACCTGGAAATGAGTGACCAAGCCGACTTGTCAGACGAGGACGCTGACATCCATCCTAGGAGAAGAAAAATTCGCAGCCCTTCACTGGAGTCTTCTCCCGAGCGTTCTCTTTCTGGAGACGAGGAGGATCTCGACTTTGCGCGATACGCAAAAACTGCTGAGGAGCGATCTCCGGTCACTCGCAGCAAACACCGACGAGGTCGAAAAACTGCTGGCAACCTGACCGAGATCCGTGATCTCCGCGAATACATCACTAAAATGGCCGCAGCGGTAAAAGCGGTGAAATCTCAGATTCATCACGCTACCAGGGCCACACCCGAAATCAATCACGCCCTTCACGGCTCGCATCACTGAGGTCAAGCTGCCCGATCCTGGTAAACTTATGGTGCCAACTTACGATGGGACATCTGATCCCAAAGCGCACCTGCAGGCCTTCCAGATGACCATGGGACAAGCCAAACTCAAGGATCACAAAAAGGACGCAGGCTACTGCCGTCTTTTCGTCGAAAACCTAGAAGGAGCAGCGCTCGAGTGGTTCGCCAAACTTAGGTGGAATTTGATCGGAAGTTTCCGCCAACTCGCTTCCGAATTCTTGAAGCAATACTCGATGTTCATCAATCCAGAAATCTCCGACGCTGATCTCTGGAGCTTGTCGCAAAAGGAGGACGAATCTCTCCGTGATTTCATGAGCAGATTCAAACTTGTCATGGCTAAGGTTAGCGGAATCAGCGACAAGGCCGCCATTGACGCGTTAAGGAAATCGCTTTGGTTCAAATCGAAGTTCCGCAAATGGATAACTCTTCAGAAACCACGGACGATCCAGGACGCGCTCCATAACGATGCTAACCGCCGAAAAATCAACATGATCATCGGTGAATCGCAATATTACAACGACACGGTTTCTTCTATCAAATCCTACCAATGCAAAGCCGAAACCGGCTCGAGTTGGAAGGTGCCGTCGGATGACACTCCAAAAGGGGTAATCTCATTCGAAGACACTGAAACCGGCGGAATCGACCAACCACATGCCGATCCTCTTGTCATCGACTTAGTGATAAGCGATCTAGAAGTCGCTTGAATCCTGGTCGATACCGGAAGTACCGTCAACGTGATTTTCCGCAACACATTAGCACGTATGGGAATAGAACTCTCGGAAGTCGAACCTATTCCCAAACTGTTGACCAGCTTTTCCGGCGAGACATCAATGACCTTGGGATCAATCCGGCTACCGGTGGCAGCCATAGAAGTGTTGAAAATCGTCAAATTCCATGAAGGCGGTTCTATCGACGTATCACTTAGGCATCAAATTCCCGACTCCTACGGGAATCGCAGCAATTTGGGGATACCAAAGACAATTGTTGGTGTAAAAAACCGTAATCTCGAAATCAACGTCTACGATAACTTCCTCAAGAATCGTTTTGTAGAACTCAAGAATCGTTTTATAAAACTCAAAAAATCGTTTTATAAAACTCGAGAGTCGATTTATAAAACTCGAAGAATCGTTTTAAAAAAATCAAAGTATCGTTTTATAAAACTCGAGGAATCGTTTTATAAAACTCGAGAATCGTTTTATAAAACTCGAACAATCGTTTTATAAAACTTGAGAATCGTTTTATATAACTCGAAGAATCGTTTTATAAAACTCGAAGAATCGTTTTATAGAACTCGAGAATCGTTTTATAAAACTCGAAGAATCGTTTTATAAAACTTGAAGAATCGTTTTACAAAACCGCGAAAAATCGAAACCACCGTAAAACGCGAAGATACGATAACGTTTTGATGGTTTACTCGCAGAAGGAAGATAAATGTCAAGATTGAAGACAAAAGGCAATTTTGAAGATAATTAGAAGATTTCCGCGGGAGAAAAAGAAGGATCAAGAAAAAGGGAAGATTCTTGATAAACTCGAATCCGGGCAAAATGGAAAGACTGAACCGCCTGGCAGAGGAGTATATAAGCCAGAGGCATAGGGCAAGAGCAAAAGAACAAAAATCAGACCAAAAATGGTGGCTGTTAGCTGAGGAATTTAGGACTTAGCGTTTAGACTAGCAATCTAGATCCTTAGAATGTT
This sequence comes from Eruca vesicaria subsp. sativa, assembly GCA_932364175.1. Taxonomy (NCBI): domain Eukaryota; kingdom Viridiplantae; phylum Streptophyta; class Magnoliopsida; order Brassicales; family Brassicaceae; genus Eruca; species Eruca vesicaria. Next base: position 293,327 of record CAKOAT010681820.1, on the reverse strand, counting down.
TCGACGTCTAAGTTCTTCAATTCTCTTTTGTAACAGTTGTCGATCTCTTACTTAATAAAAGCTTTCACACAAATTCTTTATTTTCTGTTCTTTGTTGTTCATCCATATTCTGCTAATTTCGTTTGTTTCAGTAATTTCCGCAGAGATCCAGGATCTCGGGAAATTTAGGGGTTTTCTCTAAGTTTCCATATTTGACGGAAAATCGACAGTGTGGATTTTGGTTTCCACAACAATCGCGATCCTGCTTCCTAGCCGAACACAAGCTGAGGGAATTGGCGGTCACAATCGTGAAACCAAAATAGGCAAAGGTCACGCCACCCCCCGCGGAAGACGACCCAAAGCAAGCAACGGTCGAGAAACAACAAGTTTCCGAACCCATCGCTTCTACCCAGCCGGAAGAGAAAAACCCGGACAAAGACATCGATCCAAAAACTGAAGTGATCGAAAAGTCTGTGACAGCCGAGTAAGCATACTCGCACAAACAATCAGAACTACGAGAATGGCTTGATTTCCGAAAGGAATGCGTAGGCAGCTCGCCTAAACACGAGTTCAGCTATCCCCCTTTCCAAAACGGGGAGGGGGTGCGTACACGAGTATTTGTATACTCCCAAATTTTTAGAACTTTCGCTTTGTAATCGAAATTTTTTTGAAACTTTTTTAATTAAGACAAAACTAGAGTATTATAAAATCTCCGCTACTATCGAAAACGCAAAAACGAATTCCATATATCCGGAAATCACTTCCGCAGAAACAACTACTTAATCGTTTCTACGAAACTTGTACACCAAAATATTTTCGGAAAGAACCAGCGAGACGTCGCCTAAATTCTCGAGAAAAATATTCCACTAAGTCCGTCCGCGACTATAAAAACACGAACGCTCGGCGATTGGCCCCCTCGAGCACGCTATCCATCCTAAACAAACGAACCGACCTATTAGTCCGAATACATCCGACTAGGATAAAATAGCGCGCTATAAAAGAAATCCAAATTTTTGGTCAGCACTTCCGGGCAACTTAGAAATTTTTCCCGGTGAGATGCTCGATTCCTACCATACCAATCGTATAAGCCTAGAACCTATCGCGGATTCTATATCGGTATGGAATCAGGTTAAAAGCGCAACAGGCAAAACGAAAGCCGACTAGTCATCGCAAAGCCTCAATCCGAAAGTAAACCTACGTCTTGCCCTAAACCCAGCACACTGGTCTCTAACGTCTCAAAGCATGAATCGAGATTCTAAAGGCATGTCTCTTCGCCCACATCTAAACACTCGCGAAAATCGAAACCTTCCGAGTTAACGAACCGGATGCGAGACGACAACTCGTATTCTTCCCTCTGCATCTAAAACGAAACGCAAATTCCATACTTTGAAAATATTTCTTATTAGAAAATCTTCAAATACCCACCGCCCAGCGGTAGGGATTCAGAGCCACCAACGGCCAGTCCCGGAAAAACAACAACGAAATCATAAAAGCAATAACATCACACACAAAAGTCATCAAACACGGTCATCACTGTAATCGATCCATGGCTGGTCGACTTCGCCATCCACATTCAGGATCCCAGGTCCAACCTCGACCGAATCCGGCGACACCACGATGGGGTTCCATTGATCCCACATCTGCTTCCCGGGATTAACAAACTCGTTCTTCTTCTTCCCTCTCTTAGCCAGACGCGCTTTCTGCTTCGCAATCGCAACCTCATACGAATAGTTCCGGTCCTGGGTAAGGTGCAAACCCCCAACTACACCCCAGCACTCGCGAAAATTGCCGTTCGCCCTTTGCGCATCTTCAAATTCCACATAAAGAGGCATGAGCCGCTCACGACGAGCCATCAACTCCGCAGCAACCTCTCTTTTGCCCGCTCTACGAGCACGGCGAACCATCGTGTCAGAAAGCTCTAAGCTTCGACGAGATTCAGCTTCATACTCCTCTCTCACACGAGCGGCCTCCCTTGCGGCTAAATCCTGGGCACGAAAGAAACTGGCATCCATCTATTCTTTGAGACGAGCAGCCTACGCCTCCGCCGCTGCAGCCCTAGATTCGGCCCTGCGAAGTTCCGCGCTATTCGCATTCACCGCTTCGCTCATAAAGCGAAGACCGTGCAAAACAGGAAAAATCCTCCCTTATATATAATAACGAAAGAGGCGACCGCATATGGTTCCGATTATAAAGCGAAATAGAAAGACCTTGTTAAAAAGCCTCGACGCCTTCGCAAATGGTGTGTCGGCCGGCGCTCGGGATGACATCTCGACCGGATCAAATTCGGAGGCCGAAAAGTCAATAAAGATCTTTGATATTAATATCATTATCGAACTCTCGACCGCGACCAATTGGAACTTCTCTGTCCTGCGGAGATCTTGATCTTTCTCTCTCCTCCGCACCATCATCCGCCTCAATCTCAGTACGATTGTCCCGAGAGAAACCGGATGAATAATAGGCAACGGGGCGACGGATCCTCTTCGGAGAAAACTATCCCCAATGAAGTGGGCCGCCACGAATAAGGTTCATGATCTCCAGGAAATCATCAAGCAACGTCTTGCGGGGGATAGGCTATGCAAAACGCACGAAGAGATTAAAATCTATATATGGATATGTAGAACACGACAATAGAATACCAGTTGTCGCCCACACGGTCCTGGACAAAGGAATACAACTTTCCTCCACCGATGCGCTATCAATTTTGACATAGAAGAATCGCTCAATCCAATGGTGATCATTCGAGGCGAACCCGCCGATAACCGCCACTTCTTGTCGAGGGGTCAGGTAAAAGCCGTCCCCTCTTCCGCGCTTGATTGTCAACATAGCCGAAAGATAGTCCGCGTCAAGGGACATTCCGCGCTCATTGTTTAGCACCAAGATCCCAACAAGGTGCTTCATTCCACCAGGACGTAGCTTGCTGAACGGTACGCCAAACCTATCCAAGAACTCGACAATGGCTCGAGGAATAGGGAACCATAGCTGACAGTTCAGCAGAAAGGCTTTGTAGCACATAAAAATAACCCGGAGGCGGATTCTCGACATCCTGACCTTGGACAGGGAGGCAAAACTGAACCGACTTAGGGATCCCACGGATATTCCTCAAATCTATAAGAGAACCGATAGTACTCGTACTCTTACCGACCGTTTTCTTCCGAAGCTTATCCTTATTCGGAACCCAAAAACCTGAAGACGGAACTTCGGCGGTCCCCAAGGCTGAACAGTATTCCGAAAACTCTTTCTTAGTCGTGGAAAAACGCCGAAAGATTGGCTTGGGAAGGGGGCCCGCCAGAGATGTCAAGGTCGCTCAGATCAAAAATCGATGCATGAGCATGGTCTGAAGGTTTCCATTTGGAAGACATGTTGGACGGCCAAAACTAAAGAAAGGATCCAAAAGAAGAAGTAGAGAGAAAGCTTTTTGAAACTTAGACAAGTTATGGAAAAATGAGTGAAGAACTTGAAAACTCATCTCATATACTTATAGGAAAAAGTTTACTATTCACCTTTGGACTTTTGGCCATTAAAGTTCCGCCTAATTCTAGCGAACTCGCCAAACAAGTTCAATTCGCTCTCAAGAACTCCACAATTCTTACGAGCCGGGGGGCTAACTGTTGGGGTCAAAAATTGGTACGACAGAATCAATAGCCAAAACTCCCCGCAAAAAGATAAAAAAATCGTTTTATAAAACTCGAGAAATCGTTTTATAAAACTCGAAGAATCGTTTTATAAAACTCGAGAAATCACTTTATAAAACTCGAAGAATCGTTTTATAAAACTTGAGAAATCGTTTTATAAACCTCGAAGAATCTTTTTATAAAACTCGAGAAATCGTTTAATAAAACTCGAGAAATAAATTATAAATCCAAAAGAGATTTCCGAACAAAGGAAATCCGCGGAAAACTCGGAATATCGTTATCTCAGGGAAACGAAACAAACGTCGATTACACGATCGTCCGAGTTAAGCACAAAACCGCGAAAAACCGAAACCGCCGTAAAATGCGAGCTAGTCACGTCACGACTAGCTCGCCGTTGGTCGAGCTAGCCTCGTCCCGACTAGTTTGCTGTTGGGCGAACTAGTATTGTCCCAATTAGCTCGCCATTGGGCGAGCTAGAAGCTTCCCAGGCAGTTCGTCAAACGGCGAGCTGAACCGGTCCGGTTCGACTCGCTGTACGTCGAACTGACCGTCCCGAGCCTCGATCTCCCGTATCCCCGATTCAAGGTTTACGTCCTTCGACACGATCTTGTTCCGAACCGCGGTCGAAATTTCTCTCGTTTCGTCTCGATCCGTCCTATCATTCGAGTTTTACGATAAAAACCGTAAAACTTTGTTTTCTCGTAAAGAACTCGAGGAAATCGTATAATGTTGGGGTCAGAATCGGTACGATGGAATCAACGGCCAAAACTCCCCGCAGAAATATAAAAGGAATCCTTTTATAAAACCCGAAGAATCGTTTTATAAAACTCGAGGATCGTTTTATAAAACTCGAGGATCTTTTTATAAAACTCGAGAATCGTTTTATAAAACCCGAGGATCGTTTTATAAAACCCGAGGATCCTTCTGCCACCGCCCGCAGAAGACGACCCAAAGCAAGCAACGGTCGAGAAACCACAAGTTACCGCACCCATCGCTTCTACCCAGCCGGAGGAGACAATCCCGGACTAAGACATCGATCCCACGACTGAAGCGATCGAGAAGTCTACGACAGCCGAGTAAGCACACTCGCGCAAACAATCAGAACTACGAGATGGCTTGATTTTCGAAAGGAATACGTAGGCAGCTCGCCTAAAAGACGAGTTCAGCTATCCCCCTTCCAAAATGGGGGGGGGGGAGTGGGTGAGTATACGAGTATTCGTATACTCCCAAATTTTTAGAACTTTCGCTTTGTAATCGAAAATTTTTTGAAACTTTTTTAATAAAGACAAAGTTAGAATATTATAAAATCTCCGCTACTATCGAAAACGCAAAAAACAAATTCCAAACATCCGGAAATTACTTCCGCAGCAACAACTACTTAATCCGCCAAAAGACTACTAAATCCGGTAATTCGTAGAAGACCGGTAAGTCAAAAGATGAAGAACGAAGAATGGACGATCCCAAATCATCGATGAAACTAAGAAGGAGCTAGAGACGCTGGCGTCGTCTTAAAACCGACTCGCTCCTAAAAATTTTCGTAAACCAGACATACCCCAAGTCATCGCCAATCTACCACAATCTTTAACCAACCCGGGTTATCGATCATCCGAATCCTTCAAAGGAAACTTATCTTGTTTCCTTTCGTTGAATATTTTCCCTCGCATCGAGAAAACACTTTCTATAAAGCAAACTCTCGCCAAAACCAGAAGAAAAATATCCGGATAGTGCGACGCCTCGTCAAAATCATCCCAAAAGAAAACGACAATCTAAGAACCGTCTAGGCGCTAAAGACTGATCCAAACCGTCAGGGAAATAATCTCGAAGAATATACAACATCAATCATGTGGTTAGAAAATCTCTGCGAAATTTCAGGAGCAAACTTACGCGACTCCTCGTCCTAACTGCCCTAGCATAAATCAAACTATTTAACATCCAAACAGGAACATAAGTTTTGGCTGCGAATGTTCGCAAGCAAGTCAAAGTGTTTCCGCAGAGGAGGTTTAAGTCAAAACCCTTGCAACACCGGGCAACATCTTCGAGCTCGCAAACGTTCGAATACGACACACGGCATATAAAATAAAAACCAACTTTCGGCACTGCGAGACGTCGCAGACGCCTGGAGATTAGTTTTTCGACATAAATGCCTTCCTTGATAAAGTCATTTTCTTGGAAGACCTAACAGTCCGTCCCCTACTATAAAATTACGCAAAACTTCTTAACGTACGTATCCTTCGCGAAGGCCAAAACAACGTAAACATTTATCGCCCAAAAAGTTTGTTGCTGATCACAACAAACTCGCAACAGTCCTAAACAAACTTAAGTTATCTTGCAGAGATAGCTCTCGAACACCCGACACAAGGGTAATAGCGCTATAAAAGAAATCCAAACTTTTGGTCAGCACTTCCGGGCAACTTAGAAATTGTTCCCAGTGAGATGCTCGGTTCCAACCAGACGAATCATGTAAGCCGAGAACCTATCGCGGATTCTAAATCGGTATGGAATCAGGTTAAAATCGCAACAGGCAAAACGAAAGCCGACTAGTCATCGCATAGCCTCAATCCGAAAGTAAACCTAGGTCTTTCCCTAAACCCAGCACACTGGTCGCTAACGTCTCAAGGCATGAATCGAGATCCTAAAGGCATGTCTCTTCGTCTATATCTAAACGCTCACTCGATTTACTAAACATCCTAAAACGAGCAAACGAACAAGGCGATACACTAAGGGAAAAAAGAATGCGAGGCGACAACTCGCGGACCTCCCTCAATATCAACTCATATTCTTCCCGCTACATTCATACGAATAAAAACACGCTCTTAAACAAAATGCAAACTGATTTTTAATAAAGCCGCAAAAGTGGCAGGGACTCAGAGCCGCACACGGCCAGTCCGAAAACTATAACGGCCACGCTCGGCCAGACCAAACGGCCTACGAGGCTAGTCTCAAGGCCGGCAAAGGTCCGGATGCCATCGACGTCAATATGCTCGATAATTCCTACACGACATATAACTAGACCGTAAAGGTCTTGCTAGGAAACAAGTCATACGAACCTTAATTCTGAAACGAACTACGAAAGGCTTGATCCCCTCAAAAGGGTACGTAGGCAGCCTTCACAAGGCGCAGCCCTAATCTTAAACGCTTTCCGCTCCCTGGAGAGTGGAAAGATCACTTTCAACGGACTTTTCCGACCATTAATTCCGCCTAACTTAACTAAAACTGGTTAACCACGTGCAAGAACCTTACGCTAAAGGCTCAAGATTCTTACGAGCTGGGGGGCTAACTGTTGGGGGCAGAATCGGTACGACGGAATCAACGGCCGAAACTCCCCGCAGAAATATAAAAGGAATCGTTTTATAAAACCCGAAGAATAGTTTTATATAACTCGAGGATCGTTTTATAAAACTCGAGGATCGTTTTATAAAACTCGAGAATCATTTTATAAAACCCGAGGATCGTTTTATAAAACTCGAGAATCGTTTTATAAAACACGAAGAATCGTTTTATAAAACTCGAGAATCGTTTTATAAAACACGAAGAATCGTTTTATAAAACTCGAGAATCGTTTTATAAAACTCGAGGATCATTTTATAAAACTCGAGAAGCCGTCTTATAAAACTCGAAGATCGTTTTATAAAACTTGAGGATCGTTTTATAAAACTCGAGAAGCCATTTTATAAAACTCGAAGATCGTTTTATAAAACTCGAGGATCGTTTTATAAAACTCGAAGATCGTTTTATAAAACTCGAGAAGCCGTTTTATAAAACTCGAAGATCGTTTTATAAAACTCGAGAAGCCGTTTTATAAAACTAGAAGATCGTTTTATAAAACTAGAGGATCGTTTTATAAAACTCGAGAAGCCGTTTTATAATACTCGAAGATCATTTTATAAAACTCGACGATCGTTTTATAGAACTTAAGAAGCCATTTTATAAAACTCGAAGATCGTTTTATAAAACTCGAGAAGCCGTTTTATAAAACTCGAAGATCGTTTTATAAAACTAGAGAGCCGTTTTATAAAACTCGAAGATCGTTTTATAAAACTCGAAGATCGTTGTATAAAACTCGATAATAGTTTTATAAAACTCGAAGATCATTTTATAAAACTCGAAGATCGTTTTATAAAACTCGAGAATCGTTTTACGAAACCGCAAAAAAACAGAAACAGCCATAAAACGCGAACTACTCGATGACGGAGATTTCTTCGAGATCCCCTTCTCGGTCTGGTGCTGGCCACTGGAGTACTAGCAGGGGGATATTTATCTAGCTAGTGGTTTCTAGGGCGGACCCTAGGTTAGCCAGGGCATCGACTTGCGAATTTTGTTCTCTGGGAACTTGAATAAGCTTGCAGCTCTGGAATCTTTTTATCAGGCGCTTAGCCACGGCAAGGTATTTGATCATACTGGCGTCTTTCGCCTGGTAGTCACCTTGGATCTGGCTGATAATCAGTTGGGAGTCACTGAAGAACCGGATCTCCTCTGCTTCCATCTGCTTAGCGAGTGAGAGGCCCGCAATTAAGGCCTCATATTCGGCCTCATTATTTGTAGCTTTGAAGTTGCATCTAATCACTCTTGATGCCGATTCGCCGGTGGGGGAGGTTAGAACCAGGCCTACTCATTCCCTTCTCACGTTACTAGGCCCGTCGACGTGTAGGCTCCATTCTCCCGTTCCTCTGGCTGGGCCCTAGAAATCAACTTCTGACTCCGGGACCGGAAGCATGGATGGTGAGAATTCAGCGACGAAATCAGCAAGGACCTGTGATTTGATGGCCGTAGCAGGCTTGAAGACTATGTCGTATTCCCCGAGCGCGCGATATAGGCCCTGAGAGGTTCGGCCCTATGCTGGAGTACTTCGTAGAGATCGTCGGAATTCTTTTCCAGGTTTCTGCTTCTGGCAAATTGTTCCACGAACTTGTCGCTGAGTTCCGCGAAGGACCTTATGGATTTCATGGGGAGATTGATATACCACTGAAGGGAAGGACCGGTTAGGGTTGAGCCGAAGCCCCAGCACATGGCAGGTTCTCTCAGTCCTCGGTGGATTGCTGCTGTTAGCATTCGTTGTTTGTAGAGGGCCACGTGGTTGTCCGGATCGCTGGTCCCATCGTAGGTCTTCATGGTAGGGAAGGATATTTTTCTTGGCATCTCGACCGAAGAGATCTCTTCCACGAAGGGCGTGTCGGAGTAGGAGTTAGGGTCGCTCCTTTTGATGGGTGGAGATACGCGTGGGAGCCTCTCCACCATCGATTAGATGGTGTTGAATTTCTCAGAGAACATCTTCTCGAGATATGCCACGAAGGCCGGATCTGAGATCAAGGGGTTGTCGGGTGAGTACGCCTTGTCCTCCATATCGGAGTCACTACTGAGGTTCACTTGTGTCCCCCTTGTTGGAGTTTTCTTGCCCTCGGGTTCCTTTTCGCCGGAAGCTGTACGCTGAGCTGCTTCTTCTTCGTAGGTAGGAGTATCGAGGGAAGGCATGGTTCGAACTCGGGTTCGAAACCTTCGGCGCTTATTGATGTTCTTCCCGAGATCTTGGTTTTCCTCTTGGAGAAGGTGGTTTTCGGCTTCGAGTGCTCCTACGTTCTCTGCGCTTCGTTGCAGTTGTTGAGTATGCTCGTCGAGTTTAGCTTTTAGGTTTTGAACGTCTTGGAGAAGCTCTAGGCTGTCGCCGGCTGTCCCTAGAGCCTCGCGGAGCTCAGTGATTTCTCCTCAGAGGGTGTTGAGCTATTGATGAGCTCGGCTTCTCTCAGAGTAGCTCCAGTGGGTTCAACTAAGTCTTCTGGTGTCATCGTCACGTAGTTGGATTACTCCCCTCCTTCTAGCGCCAAGCTGTTATGGTATTATTGTGTAGGGTCATTTTAGTACTACGAAACACAAGAAGGTTCGAGTTAAGACGGAGAGAAGCAAATATGTTTATGAGAGGTCGGGAGAAAATAGAGGAACAAGACAGTAAACAATAGAGAAGGAGGCGTATTATTAGGTATTTCGAATGGGGGCTACAATGTTGGTTTATGAACCCTAATTCTAGCCGCCTAGATCTAGTCTCTCAATCTCTAAATGTTAATCTATTATGCTAGGGTTTGTGTTCCCCTTATATAGATGTATATGTTGGCTCGCATTTGGTTAAATTCTTCCATATTGGCGAATATGGGAGAGTTTCCATGTATGAAGAACTTCCATTTTACTCAAGGTTCAATTTTGGAACAAGGGTCGGGCCCGGGGAACCTGAATGCAGGGCCCGGGCCCTAGGTCCCTTTAGAGCCGGGCTCTAGAGGTCGGTGCCCAGCCCGGGGGCTGGAGGAATCTGGTGCCTGGATATTTTCTCCTAACAGCAGGGGCTGAGGTGTTTTTGACATTGTACTAAGGTTGATCAGGCCCGTTCCAATATGTCGTACACCCAAGTTTTTTTCTTATATGTGACTCATGTCACGTAGATATAGGGTTTGCCAGGATCGAGGTGTCCCTTGGGACCTGATCCAGCTAGTTTGCCCATGTTTGCATTATATTCGTGGATGTCCCACTTATATGCAGCTGTGTATGCTTGCTCCCTGTACAAACTCTGAATTTGGATACAGTACTTTGCATTTGTTATGCAATATGTTCCCTGCCGGAGGCGGGGATGGATGCAGGGGTTGGAGGCGGAGCTTCTCTCAGCGGGAGCTTGGAGGTCGCTGTCCTGCCCAAGGCTTGGAAGATCTTTATACCGGAGTAATTACTCCTAATTTGTTTCCCCTTATCTTTCGATTTTACGGGTGGAGTCGGAGATAACCTGTGCACTTGAGTCAACCGAAGTCGCTCCATCTCAACAGACCTCCGTTGGGCAGGTCATTGCTCCAGTAATCAACTTTTACCAGGTTCTTCTTAGGCTTGAGCCGTGTTTGAGCTGGAGGAAAGTTCATTTCCTAATAATAGGCTGGAATCTTGATAGACCTTCCCAGGTGCTGGACCTGTTCGAAGACGATCTTGCAAGATTCGGGCCCTGCTCTTGTGCTTCAGTGGACGACAAGATTTTCTTACAGGGCTTACACCTTGATGTAGTTCTCATCTAGGGATGCAGGGTCTGGGAGATGGAATTTCTGAAGCTTCGGTGAGTGTTGACGTTTGTCTGCTGGATGCAGGGTCCTTAGACTCGTAGCAGGACCTTGGAGGAATGGATATCTTATTCTCGCGCTTTAAGAGATGGCGAATTTCGTTTCTTGGTGTAGGCCTTTGATGGAACGTAGTCTTCTAGCTGGCTTGTCAATGCAGATGCAGCTTGATCAAGGGAAGGGCCAGGAGTTCAGTGTAGTACAATGCTACAATGGAAATACACCATTGTTTGGCTGATGAAGATCACATGTATCTGTTAGAATCCGCTGTAGGTATCCTTTTGCCCCTGCCTTTCTCCTGGTCGTGTCTTCTTTAGACGCTCATCAAGGTATGGAGATTTGGAGTTGTCTCTTTAGAAGTTTATAGATGTAGATACACTTTGGAACTTGTATGGGCGTATTGCCTTGGAAATCTTTAGAGACACGTGGCCTTAGCTTCCATCAGAGGTAGATCATGGTGTATTGCCAGGAGAAGTGGTAGCAAAGTGGTTGGAGCTTAGCTTCGTAAAGTCGTTGATGGCTTGGCCCGGTCCCTTAGGAAATAAGGAATCCTAAGAGTGATGGGGTTTGCTGTTGGCAATGGGAGAAATCGTGGTCTCATTGGATTTTCCTCCTTGTAAGGCGAGCAGTCGTAGACTCAAAACCTTGGACTGGGCTTTGAGATCAGAGCCTGGAAACTTGCCCAAAACCTGGAAATCTGGCTTTTTCTTCTGGGTGAGTAGTAGAAGTAACATGAGTTATCTGACTTCTTTTAACTCCCCTTTGCTCTAATTGGTGTCTGGGATTTGAAGACCAGAACGTTTTGACGTAGAGTTCGTGTTTTTCTCTGGCCCCTTTGCAGTAGGCCAAGCTGTTCCCGGCGTTTGGGCAGGGTTAATCATACTTTTAGTTGGTTTCTTGTTTTTCTGCAGGAACTCCATTGAGGAATTTTCCGCAGAAGTTCGGTAATCCCTATCTCTATTGAGATGTATGGCCATGGTCATTGTTCCCTATCTAGGATTCCACTACCACCTAGATGCTAGAACCTACTAAAAAAAGGTGGTTTTCCAGTAACCTCTTTGTGGTGTCTAGTACGGCTGCGGTATTCCCAGAAGCTCTTCTTCTGGTTCCCCTTCTTTTTGTACTTGTCAAAGCTGTAACTTCGGCTGAAAGATTTGTGTCTTTTGGAGGACCTTTCATCTTTCTCATTGGGGCGGAATTGTGAGCTTGGATGCATTGATGGCGTTTAGGGCTTGCTAGATTGATACTAGTGGATATCCACTAATCTTGAAGTTGGTGACGATTGCCCCTGGCTGGAAATATTGAATCCAAAGGTTGCAGAGGCGTGCTTTGTAGTTCAGCCTGGACCAGTATGAATGTGCAGGGACCAGAGATTGTAAAGGTTTAATCCATGGTTGAAACCTGGAACCAAAAGGAACCGAATATTGCTGAGGATCGACTCTTGGTTGGGACCTGTAGCCTACGGGAACCAGGGACTGTAGAGGTCACATTTGTTTCTGAGGGCCGGAGCAAGCAGGACCCAAATATAGTAGAAGTGTGATTCCTGGTTGGGGCCTGGAACCTACAAGAACTTAATGCTAGTTCCTGCGTTAAATAATTCTACAACTGTTGGCATGGTGTTGTCCTCTTTGAGAGGTGTTCTCCAGCTACGTAAGTTTAGGCCTCATGAGAATAAGTCGTTTCTTGCCCTCAGGTAGCTGGGGTTGAGAGATTGTGCCGGAACAAATGTGATGCCCCTCCTTCCAGCGCCAAACTGTTAGGGTATTTTCTGGTACAAGCGATTCGTGCTCAGACTACGGAATGATAGGAGGAAGGAGACAAGTCGTGACAGGGGTGTCTCCTGGTTCAGTTGTTGATAAACCAGGGGCTCCTGCTTTAGGATACTGCCATATGGGTTTGGGCCGGTATATGTCGCCAGAATACTGCCATATGAGTTTCATCTAGCTGATAGTAGTCATCAAGCTTAGCCGTCATTAGCATATTGAAGAAGAAGGTCTTCTAGGTATGAGGAATCGCCTTGGCAGCTGTAGAATAGGTTAGCTCTGTGTCTGAACGTGTTGGTCTCCCATTTAGGTTAAATAAACTTTATATTTATAGTAGAGGTCATGCCTCTCTCACAGAATTTGGAAATATTCATTATATCCTTAGATAATAGAATATTTCCAATTTTCTTAAAGGAGCCATATGTCTTGGAATACTTCCTCTTTCTTCTCTTGAATTTAAGGAGATTCGACCATATTATGATAAATGTGAATGTTCACATTTTTCATGAATTTTTCCTTTTTACTTGGAGGCAGGATGAATTATCTGACCCGGCCCAAAAGCAGGGCCCGGTACCTGGAGCAGGGGCAGGGACCTGGGGCAGGGCTCGGAACCTGGAAGCCTGAAGCTGGGGAAATCTTCTCATGGATTATTTTTCCCCAACAGTACGATTCTCGGAAAACGCCTTTCACATCTCGTATCACCGAGATTAAGGTGCCCGATCCTGGAAAGCTCAAAGTGCCAACTTACGATAGGACGACCGATCCCAAAGCGCACTTACAGGCCTCCCAGGTCACTATGGGTCGAGCCAAGCTCAAGGAAAGCGAGATGAATGCAGGTTACTGTCGTCTCTTCGTGGAAAACCTAGAAGGAGCAGTGCTCGAATTGTTCTCTCGACTTAAGCGGAATTCGATCGGGAGTTTCCGCCAGCTTGTTGTTGGGGTCAAAATCGGTATGGCCGAATCAATGACCAAAAATTTCCGCAAAAAAAATACGTTTTATAAAACTCGAGAATTTGTTTTATTAAATTCTAAGAACTTTCCATACAAAGGAAATCCGCGGAAAACTTGGAACGCGTCATCTCGGAAGAACGAACGACACAATCGCCGATTACACCATTGCCCAAGTTAAGCGAAAAACCGCAAGAAACCGTATCCGCCGTAAACCGCATGCAGGTTCAACCGAACAAGTTAACATACGATGAGCCGAACCAGCCGGTTCAGCTAGCCGTACGGCAAACTGGTCCGTCCCGGGCCTCGATCTCCCGCATCCTTGACACAAGGCATACGTCCTTCGGTTCGATCATGCTCTGAACCATGGTCAAAACGTCTCTCATTTCGTCTCGATCCGTCTTACCATTCAAGTTTTACGATAAAAATCGTAAAAGTCTTCTTTTCTCGTAAAGTTTGGGAAGATCGTAAAAAACGGCAACAATTAAACGGAACGTCGTACATTGCCAAACTATACGATTAACTCGAGAAATCTTATAAAAATGCATCATATCAGGAAACGATCTCGTCTAAAATCGTAAAACGGTTTTTATCGCAAAACGCCTCGGACAGCCTAAAAGCGTGATAAAATCCCACTTGCGACTTTAAACGAAATCCAGCCCAAAGATACAATGACGGTTTGACGATTTACTCGCAGAAAGAAGATAAATATCAAGTTTGAAGATAAATGTCAAGTTTGAAGATAAATTGAAGTTTTCGCAAGAAAAATGGAATGATCGAGATAAATGGAAGGTATCGATAAACTCGAATCTGGGCGGAAAGGAAGGACTAAACCGCCTAAGGAGGGATTATATAAGCAGAAGGCAAAGGACAGAAGCAGAGGACGAGTTTTCAGAGCTTTCACCACCAAACTTAGCACTTAGGAATATTTCCGTTTTTGTTATCGAGCTGTGTCTCAATTAGGGTTTTAGTCCTAGACTGCTAGAACTAAGAATGTCGCCGATAGCTCAAGCAGCTAAGGCTACTCTTGTTGTACAGTTCTTACGTGAATTCGGAATAAGACTCCAACTTGCTCTCAATCTCGTTTTTATTATCTTTTTACTTAATCTCGTCGTGTTCTTGATTGCTTGTGTGCGGTTCCGCAGATTGGCGTGTCCTCTAGGAAATTAGGGTTTACTTTAAATTCTTAAATTTACGTAAAATCGGCAGGCGTGAATTTTGGTTCCAACAGTTTGGCGCTAGAAGGAGGGGGGGGGGGTTGGATCTATCTTATACTCAAGCCGCAGCACGCTCAATCGAGAAGTGATGTCTGAAGAACAACCATCTCGCATCAACGGCGACAACGTTGAAAACAAACCAGCTCTAGATGTGCCTGCGGTTAACACTAACGCTTACGCTAACACCGAGGCCGTCGAGAAGATGCTCTCCGACTTCAACAAGAAATAGGAGGAGCAAGAAAAACTCATCGGTTCACTCGAAAAACAGGTGGAAACCTTAACTGCGAGAATCAGGTGGAAACCTTAACTGCGAGAAACCACTTAGGCACCAAGTTTCCGACCCTACGGGAGTCGCAGCAATTTTTGGATGCCAGAGACAATCGCGATCTTGCTCTTTAGCTGAATATAAGCTAAGGCAATTGGCAGTGAAAATCATGAAACCGAAACGGGTGAAGTTCATGCTGCCGTTGTTGGGGTCAAAATCGGTACGATGGAATCAATAGCCAAAACTCCCCGCAAAAAGATAAACGAAATAGTTTTATAAAACTCGTTAAATCGCTTTATAAAACACGAAGAATCGTTTTATAAAACTCGAGAAATCGTTTTATATATCCAAAAGATATTTCCGAACAAAGGAAATCCGCGGAAAACTCAGAAGATCATTTTCTCGGGGAAAAGAAACAAACGTTAATTACACGATCGTCCGAGTTAAGCACGAAACCGCGAAAAACCGAAACCGCCGTATAATGCGAGCTAGTCACGTCACGACTAGCTCGCTCAACGGCGAGCTAGTCACGTCCCGACTAGTTCGTCCAACGGGGAGCTAGTCTCGTCCCAACTAGCTCTCCCAACGGTGAGCTAGAAGCTTCCCGGGCAGTTTGCCAAACGACGAGCTGAACCGGTCCGGTTCGACTCGCCGTACGCCGAACCGACCGTCCCAACCCTCGATCTCCCATATCCCCGATTCAAGGCTTACGTCCTTCGCCAAGATCGTGTTCCGAACCACGGTCGAAATGTCTCTCGTTTCGTCTCGGTCCGTCCTATCATTCAAGTTTTACGATAAAAACCGTAAATCTTTGTTTTCTCGAAAAGAACTCGAGCAAATCGTATAAAACGGAAACGGTTAAACGAAACACCAAACATTGCCTAAACTATGCGATTTATTCGAGGTTTTTCATAAAAATTGTAAAAAACGCGTTTTTAATAAAAGGGTTGAGTGAATCGTAAAAACGGCCCGGAAGATCCTAAAATGCGATAAAAGCCCATCTCACGATCTTAACGAAATCTAACCCGAAGATACGATAACGTTTTGATGGTTTACTCGCAGAAGGAAGATAAATTTCAAGTTTGAAGACAAATGGCAAGTTTGAAGATAAATAGAAGATTTCCGCAGGAAAAAAGGAAGGATCGAGATAAATGGAAGATTCCCAATAAACTCGAATTCAGGCTAAATGGAAAGCCTAAAACCACCTAAGAGGGGATTATATAAGCAAGAGGCATGGGGGAGAAGCAAGGACATGTTTTTCAGAGCTTTCACCACCAAACTTAGCATTTAGAAATATTTCTGTTTTCTATTAGCGAGCTGCGTCTCAACTAGGGTTTTTGGTCTCATACTTCTAGAGTTAGGGATTTTGCCGACGGCTCACGAAGCTAAGGCCACTCTCGTTGTAGCAGTTCTTACGCCGATTCGGAATAAAAACCTTTTTGCTCTAAATTTCGTTCATTCTCACTTTAATTTTAAATTCATCATTTTCTTAATTATCGTTGTGCGGTTCTGCAGATAGCCGGGTCCTCCGGAAACTTAGGGTTTACTCAAAGTTTTTTTATTTACGATTCATTGACAGTAGGTGAATTTCGGTTCCCACGGTTTGGCGCTAGAAGGGGGGGATCGGATCCATCTTACCCCGAAGCCGCAACATGGTCCAACGAAGAAACAATGACTGGTGACCAACAAATTCACAACGAACGCAAAAACGTTGATAAAACACCACCACCACAAGATGCGTCCGCGGCCAATGCTACAAACGCTAACGCCAAGTGATATAACTCAAATTACCATAAGGAGTGATTTTACTCTCTCAAATAAGAGGTTCAATCGTAGTACTTAGGGATCGAATCCACAAGGAACTAGAGACACAAAAGATATAATCCTAAGTGATTAAGCTAGGTTGAAAAAGGTTTAAAACAGTAATTAAAATAGGTAGCAATGGTAAGTTGCTAAAGAAAATAGGTTTTGCGTTTTGAAAACAATGAAGGAAAATAGTTAGATTCAAGGTTACTATTAAGAAAATCATGATTATAAATCTATGGATGTCTTAACGAATTGGTTGCAAATATATGAGAACTTCAATCCTTAGACAAATCTATAGCTGTCGCTAGTTAGACTCGTCCATTGATCTGATTGCCGACTGCATCGATCGATGTTGCTATCGCAGTGTCGATCGATATAAGCTGTCGTCGATTGATAACCCTAGAAGAGCATCGATCGATATTAAGTATCAGATCGGATCAAACTTTTTTCACCCGAGAATTACTATAAGACCGGCTATCGCATCGTGCCATAATAGAGTCTAGGTTTAGCCAAATGATTTCAGGAAGATGACTATTAGATTAGTCACTCCATAATCAATACTCTAGGTAGCAAGTCTAGAGTAAGCATTAGGGTTCATTTGGATAATGAATATAACAACTCAACAATCTATAGTTGGGGCTAATCCCTCATAACTATTTGAACCCCAAATCTAACATATGAATCTACTCAGACATAGCCAAGAGATTCATAGCAAAAGAATAAGAAGAAAAGAAAATGCTTTTATTGCTAAATAGAATAGAATACAAAACTTTGTTCAAAACTTCATATCTCTTAAGGCTCATAGGCATAGCTATAAATAGGGAGTAAATTAGGTTAAAAACGCGTTAGGGGCAGTCTTGTAATTTGTTGAGAACTTTGGCTTCAAGTTGGCCAAATAAATCTTGCTCATCACGCTTTGTATCGATCGATGGTACATTGCGTACATCGATCGATGGAGGATCTCGACTTCAACTTCTACGGAAGCGTCATCGATCGATTACACATGGTGTGTATCGATCGATATGTATGTCTTATATCGGATCTTCATAGTCATCTTGGAAAACTCTTCTTTAAGCACCAAAAGGCACCTAAATCATCACTTTACCACAAAATACTCCTGAACCTGAAAACATACCTAATAGACTCCAAAACATAGATATTATAATAAAAACATATAGAAAATATGACGAAAAGTGGGTCAAAATCATGGTCTATCAACTCCCCCAGACTTAACCTTTTGCTTGTCCTCAAGCAAACATCAAGTCAGTCTTGAAAAGAAGTTTAAAAACAGCAGGGACCCAATCAAAATCTTAACTTAAAAATCATAACCTCTTACTTTGTTGCAAACCACATCTTATTCCAATCAACTACAAAAGTACATTATACCATATCCTAGCTTAGCAACCTAATCATCTAGCCAATAAACTTAAACATTCCTTGTATGTCTATCCCCTTTACTGATTTCATTTATGCATAAAAATAAAGGTGTAGGCTTTACCTTGGGAGTATCGATCAAGGAACACTTGGATTCAACTCAAACAAGTTTTCAGGCATTCTCATCCTGGTTCCCTTTCTTTCTTTATCCCCCTTCTCTAAATCCCAACTCTTCTTTCTTTTATATCAATCCCAATGAACAGTTAATGTTCATCTTATTGATCTTTCTTGACAATTTGTAAGCGAATAGTGGGGTCATAGGTAATGTACCTCTCCCTCGCTGTGATCATTCCTTTGATTTAGAATAGTGGGGTCATACGTAATGTACCTCTCCCTCTGCCTCTCAGGAAATCATCTCAATCTTTTATTTTCTGGGGATGCCGAAGGAAGGAAAGAAGGAAACCAAAATTTTTGAGATTTTCACCTTCCAGACTTGCAGGAGGATTCCGATCCCTTGTATACCAAGCCCCAAGATAAGAAATAGATGTCAGGTTAGGTTGGAAATCAGCTTTTGTTCTTCCAGACAATCATGAAAGTGTTGACATAGGTGATCGGTGATCCACTTTATAATCTATAGTACTTTCTGCAATCAATAAATCTAAGAATGGTGCTAAAGAGTGGTAAGATAAAAAGTACGACTTTGAAATTTTTTCCCTTTCTTGACTCAATAAAACCAATTTGTGAAAACTTTATCAAAAAGATCAAAAAGAGGTAAAGTAGCATCAGTAATCAACTCCCCCCAGACTTAAATCATACATTGTCCTCAGTGTATAATTAGTCGGAGTTAGAGCATAAGAAAAGTTAAATATGTGTAACTGATATCAAAAATTTGAAATGATATACCTGCCCGATATGGGTATCGATCGATGGTGAGTCGCCATCATTGATCGATGTGTGTTGGTATGTGTCGAGCGATATCGACTGGGTCGTATCGGTCGATAGGTATGGATCGTGTGTCTATCTACCTAAAAACAAATAAAAACGAAACTAGTAAGTAAAAATAAAATAAAATAAAATAAGTTAGTAAAATACCTAACAATGGGTTTGCCTCCCACTCAGCGCTTGTTTAAAGTCACTTTAGCTTGACTATGGAAGTATGGTTGCTAGTGAGGTGGGTTGCAGGTACTTGTTGGTAAACAAGTGTCCTCCTTTTCTTGTGTTTCATCAAACCAAGCAGGGTAACTTACCGGAGAAGGAGTCCGAAAAAGATAATCCTGACGCGACGCTAGACGAATCGGAAAAACTTCCTACTCGCGAACAGGAGACCAAGGGCGACGGCATCGAAAGCGTTAACCTGGAAATGAGTGACCAACCCTGTAATACCCCTGATCAGAAGTCCCAAGTCAACGTAAGTCAACGACCCATGATCGACCAAGACTTGCAACGGAATGGTAATAGAAGTGAATACTAGAGGTTCGGTCGAAGCAATTTGGAGTTTGGTCGAGTAAAATCCAGAGTGGTCGAGTAGGCAGAACCGGATCTTCGATATGGTAGTGGTCGAGCACGGTGAATTTTCAAAGACTTCAAATAAAGTAAGACTTGATCCTAAACCTCATTATAGGATATTATAAGACTTTTGGTCGAGTCAGAATGAAGTTGGGTCGAGCCAAAATGGAGATGATCGATGGAGGTTCAGAAACGGTCTATACGGAGGTTTAGCACCGAGCGATATTTTGGAA
>CAKOAT010681820.1:222726-265571 GCA_932364175.1 Eruca vesicaria subsp. sativa | reverse complement strand
TTAACACAACTCTTAACCAAAGTACGGGTCAGCGCTGGCCTTAGGCTGAGGTTGAGAGGGACGGTATTGTGGTTGGGCTGGTCGAGACTTTGATGTGTTTAAAGTTTTGATTGGACCGACTGCGATGCTCGTCTAACTTGTAACGCTTCCGGGTCGTCCCGGGTTAGTCCGGCCTAGGACGGTTCGGGGGTGTTACAAACCCGACTTGTCAGACGAGGACGCTGACATCCATCCTAGGAGAAGAAAAATTCGCAGCCCTTCACTGGAGTCTTCTCCCGAGCGTTCTCTTACTGGAGACGAGGAGGATCTCGACTTTGCGCGATACGCAAAAACTGCCGAGGAGCGATCTCCGGTCACTCGCAGCAAACACCGACGAGGTCGAAAAACTGCTGGCAACCTGACCGAGATCCGTGATCTCCGCGAATACATCACTAAATTGGCCGCAGCGGTAAAAGCGGTGAAATCTCAGATTCATCACGCTACCAGGGCCGCACCCGAAATCGATCACTCCCTTCACGGCTCGCATCACTGAGGTCAAGCTGCCCAATCCAGGTAAACTTATGGTGCCAAATTACGATGGGACATCTGATCCCAAAGCTCACCTGCAGGCCTTCTAGATGACCATGGGACAAGCCAAACTCAAGGATCACAAAAAGGACGCAGGCTACTGGCAACTTTTCGTCGAAAACCTAGAAGGAGCAGCGCTCGAGTGGTTTGCCAAACTTAGGTGGAATTTGATCGGAAGTTTCCGCCAACTCGCTTCCGAATTCTTGAAGCAATACTCGATGTTCATCAATCCAGAAATCTCCGACGCTGATCTCTGCAGCTTGTCGCAAAAGGAGGACGAATCTCTCCGTGATTTCATGAACAGATTCAAACTCGTCATGGCTAAGGTTAGCGGAATCAGCGACAAGGCCGCCATTGACGCGTTAAGGAAATCGCTTTGGTTCAAATCGAAGTTCCGCAAATGGATAACTCTCGAGAAACCACGGACGATCCAGGACGCGCTCCATAAGGCATCCGATTACATAACCATCTAGGAGGAGACTAATATCCTGTCCGAAAAGCATAAGCCGACGAAAACATTCGCAAAGGATAACGCATCCGAGCAGAAGCATAAAAAGAAGAACTCTCGGAACAATAATTTCGTCCATCACGAGGGGCAGGATCTCCAAGGGGCGCATAACTACCCCATTAATTCCGGATCGGAACAAGGGCGAACTACAAGTAACACGTGGATGAGAAATTTGAATTACGATGAGAATTCTTTCTGCGACCTCCACCAAATCCGTGGACATCCTACCGTGAACTGAAAATTTCTCGGCGCCAGGCTTGCCGCAAAACTGATCGTGGGAGAACTCTCCGAGATATCCAGCGTCAAGGATCTCATCCGCGATTCATACCACCTCCCGAAAAACGACAGGAACTCGCGAGCGGAAACTCCGCCTCAGGGGCCCAGTCGGGAAAAAAAACGCGGACGAAGGCAAGACGAGAAGGATAACACTTAGGCATCAAATTCCCGACTCCTACGGGAATCGCAGCAATTTGGGGATACCAAAGACAATTGTTGGTGTCAAAAACCGTAATCTCGAAATCAACGTCTACGATAACTTCCGCAAGAATCGTTTTGTAGAACTCAAGAATCATTTTAAAAAACTCGAAAAATCGTTTAATAAAACTCGAGAGTCGTTTTATAAAACTCGAAGAATCGTTTTAAAAAACTCAAAGAATCATTTTATAAAACTCGAGGAATCATTTTATAAAACTCGAGAATCGTTTTATAAAACTCGAAGAATCGTTTTATAAAACTTGAGAATCGTTTTATAAAACTCGAAGAATCGTTTTATAAAACTCGAACAATCGTTTTATAGAACTCGAGAATCGTTTTATAAAACTCGAAGAATTGTTTTATAAAACTTGAAGAATTGTTTTACAAAACCGCGAAAAACCAAAACCGCCGTAAAACGCGAAGATACGATAACGTTTTGATGGTTAACTCGCAGAAGGAAGATAAATGTCAAGATTGAAGACAAAAGGCAATTTTGAAGATAATTAGAAGATTTCGGCGGGAGAAAAGGAAGGATTAAGAAAAAGGGAAGATTCTTGATAAACTCGAATCAGGGCAAAAATCAGACAAAAAAAGGCGGCTGTTAGCTGAGGAATTTAAGACTTAGCGTTTAGACTAGCAATCCAGATCCTTAGAATGTTTCGACGTCTTAGTTCTTCAATTCTCTTTTGTAACAGTTGTCGATCTCTTACTTAATAAAAGCTTTCACACAAATTCTTTATTTTCTGTTCTTTGTTGTTCATCCATATTCTGCTAATTTCGTTTGTTTCAGTAATTTCCGCAGAGATCCAGGATCTCGGGAAATTTAGGGGTTTTCTCTAAGTTTCCATATTTGACGGAAAATCGACAGTGTGGATTTTGGTTCCCACAACAATCGCGATCCTGCTTCCTAGCCAAACACAAGCTGAGGCAATTGGCGGTCGCAATCGTGAAACCAAAACGGGCAAAGGTCACGCCACCCCCCGCGGAAGGAGACCCAAAGCAAGCAACGGTTGAGAAACAACAAGTTTCCGAACCCATCGCTTCTACCCAGCTGGAAGAGAAAAGCCCGGAAAAAGACATCGATCTAAAAACTGAAGTGATCGAAAAGTCTGCGACAGCCGAGTAAGCATACTCGCACAAACAATCAGAACTACGAGATGGCTTGATTTCTGAAAGGAATACGTAGGCAGCTCCCCTAAAGACGAGTTCAGCTATCCCCCTTTCCAAAACGGGGGGGGGGGGGGGGGGGGGGGGGGGGGGGGGGGGGGGGGAGTGGGTGCATACACGAGTATTTGTATACTCCCAAATTTTTAGAACTTTCGCATTGTAATCGAAATTTTTTTGAAACTTTTTTAATTAAGACAAAATTAGAGTATTAGAAAATCTCCGCTACTATCGAAAACGCAAAAACGAATTCCATACATACGGAAATCAC
The DNA here is from genome assembly GCA_932364175.1 of Eruca vesicaria subsp. sativa. Taxonomy (NCBI): domain Eukaryota; kingdom Viridiplantae; phylum Streptophyta; class Magnoliopsida; order Brassicales; family Brassicaceae; genus Eruca; species Eruca vesicaria. Next base: position 262,587 of record CAKOAT010681820.1, on the reverse strand, counting down.
TTCCGCATTAACAACTACTTAATCGTTTCTACGAAACTTGTACACCAAAATATTTTCGGAAAGAACCGGCGAGACGTCGCCTAAATTCTTGAGAAAAATATTCCACTAAGTCCGTCCGCGACTATAAAAACACGAACGCTCGGCGGTTTGCCCCCTCGAGCACGCTATCCATCCTAAACAAATGCACCGACCTATTAGTCCGCATACATCCGACTAGGATAAAATAGCGCGCTATATAAGAAATCCAAATTTTTGGTCAGCACTTCCGGGCAACTTAGAAAATTTTCCCGGTGAGATGCTCGATTCCAACCATACGAATCGTATAAGCCTAGAACCTATCGCGNGGGGGGGGGGGGGGGGAGTGGGTGCATACTCGAGTATTTGTATACTCCCAAATTTTTAGAACTTTCGCTTTGTAATCGAAAATTTTTTGAAACTTTTTTAATTAAGACAAAATTAGAGTATTAGAAAATCTCCGCTACTATCGAAAACGCAAAAACGAATTCCATACATACGGAAATCACTTCCGCAGTAACAACTACTTAATCGCTCTACGAAACTTGTACACCAAAATATTTTCGGAAAGAACCGGCGAGACGTCGCCTAAATTCTCGAGAAAAATATTCCACTAAGTCCGTCCGCGACTATAAAAACATGAACGCTCGGCGGTTGGCCCCCTCGAGCACGCTATCCATCCTAAACAAACGCACCGACCTATTAGTCCGCATACATCCGACTAGGATAAAATAGCGCGCTATATAAGAAATCCAAATTTTTGGTCAGCACTTCCGGGCAACTTAGAAAATTTTCCCGGTGAGATGCTCGATTCCAACCATACGAATCGTATAAGCCTAGAACCTATCGCGGATTCTATATCGGTATCGAATCAGGTTAAAAGTGCAACAGGCAAAACGAAAGCCGACTAGTTATCGTAAAGCCTCAATCCGAAAGTAAACCTAGGTCTTGCCCTAAACCCAGCACACTGGTCTCTAACGTCTCAAAGCATGAATCGAGATTCTAAAGGCATGTCTCTTCGCCCACATCTAAACACTCACGAAAATCGAAACCTTCCGAGTTAACGAACCGGACAATTTAAACCAAAAGTTAGATGCGAGACGACAACTCGTATTCTTCCCTCTACATCTAAAAACAAACGCAAATTCCATACTTTGAAAATATTTCTTATTAGAAAATCTTCAAATACACACTGCCCAGCGGTAGGGATTCAGAGCCACCAACGGCAAGTCCCGGAAAAACAAAAACAAAATCATAAAAGCAATAACATCACACACAAAAGTCATCAAACACGGTCATCACTGGAATCGATCCATGGCTGGTCGACTTCGCCATCCACATTCAGGATCCCAGGTCCGACCTCGACCGAATCCGGCAACACCACGATGGGGTTCCATTGATCCCACATCTGCTTCCCGGGATTAACAAACTCGTTCTTCTTCTTCTCTTTCTTTGCCAGACGCGCTTTCTGCTTCGCAATCGCAACCTCATACGAATTGTCCCGGTCCTGGGTAAGGTGCAAACCCCAACTACACCCCGGCACTCGCAAAAATAGCCGTTTGCCCTTTGCGCATCTTCAAATTCCACATAAAGAGGCATGAACCGCTCACGACGAGCCTTCAACTCCGCAGCAACCTCTCTTTTGCCCGCTCTACGAGCACGGCGAACCATCGTGTTAGAAAGCTCTAAGCTTCGACGAGATTCAGCTTCATACTCCTCTCTCACATGAGCGGCCTCCCTTGCGGCTAAATCCTGGGCACGAAAGAAACTGGCATCGATCTCTTCCTTGAGACGAGCAGCCTACGCCTCCGCCGCTGCAGCCCTAGATTCGGCCCTGCGAAGTTCCGCGCTATTCGCATTCACCGCTTCGCTCATAAAGGGAAGACCCTGCAAAACAGGAAAAATCCTCCCTTATATATAATAACGAAAGAGGCGACCGCATATGGTTCCGAGATAAAAGCAAAATAGACAGACCTTGTTAAAAAGCCTCGACAACTTCGCAAATGGTGTGTCGGCCGGCGCTCGGGATGACATCTCGGCCGGATCAAATTCGGAGGCCGAAAAGTCAATAAAGATCTTTGATATTAATATCATCATCGAACTCTCGACCGCGACCAATTGGAACTTCTCTGTCCTGCGGAGATCTGGATCTTTCTCTCTCCTCCGCACCATCATCCGCCTCAATCTCAGTACGATTGTCCCGAGAGAAACCGGATGAATAATAGGCAACGGGGCGACGGATCCTCTTCGGAGAAAAGTATCCCCAATGAAGTGAGCCGCCACGAAGAAGGTTCATGATCTCCGGGAAATCATCAAGCAACGTCTTGCGGGGGATAGGCACTGCAAAACGCACGAAAAGATTAAAATCTATATATGGATATGTAGAACACGGAAATAGAATACCAGTTGTCGCCCACACGGTCCTGGACAAAGGAATACAACTTTCCTCCACTGATGCGCTATCAATTTTGACATAGAAGAATCGCTCAATCCAATCGTGATCAGGTAAAAGCCGTCCCCTCTTCCGCGCTTGATTGTCAACATAGCCGAAAGATAGTCCGCGTCAAGGGACATTCCGCGCTCATAGTTTAGCACCAAGATCCCAACAAGGTGCTTCAATCCACCAGGACGTAGCTGGCTGAACGGTACGCCAAACCTATCCAAGAACTCGACAATGGCTCGAGGAATAAGGAACCATAGCTGACAGTTCAGCAGAAAGGCTTTGTAGCACGTAAAAATAACCCGGAGCCGGATTCTCGACATCCTGACCTTGGACAGGGAGGCAAAACTGAACCGACCCAGGGATCCAATGGATATTCCTCAAATCTCTAAGAGAACCGATAGTACTCGTACTCGGACCGACCGTTTACTTCCGAAGCTTATCCTTATTCGGAACCCAAAAACCTGAAGACGGAACTTCGGCGGTCCCCAAGGTGAACAGTATTCCGAAAACTCTTTCTTAGTCGTGGAAAAACGCCGAAAGATTGGCTTGGGAAGGGGGCAACCGCCAGAGATGTCAAGGTCGCTCGGATCAAAAATCGATGCATGAGCATGGTCTGAAGCTTTCCATTCGGAAGACATGTTGGACGGCCAAAACAAAAGAAAGGATCCAAAAGAAGAAGTAGAGAGAAAGCTTTTTGAAACTTAGACAAGTTATGGAAAAATGAGTGAAGAACTTGAAAACTCATCCCATATACTTATAGGAAAAAGTTTACTATTCACCTTTGGACTTTTGGCCATTAAAGTTCCGCCTAATTCAAGCGAACTCGCCAAACAAGTTCAATTCGCTCGCAAGAACTCCACAATTCTTACGAGCCGGGGGGCTAACTGTTGGGGTCAAAATCGGTACGACAGAATCAATAGCCAAAACTCCCCGCAAAAAGATAAAAAATCGTTTTATAAAACTCGAGAAGCCGTTTTATAAAACTCGAAGATCGTTTTATAAAACTCGAGAAACCGTTTTATAAAACTCGAAGTTCGTTTTATAAAACTCGAAGATCGTTTTATAAAACTCGAGAATCGTTTTATAAAACTCGAAGATCATTTTATAAAACTCGAAGATCGTTTTATAAAACTCAGGAATCGTTTTACGAAACCGCAAAAAACCGAAACAGCCGTAAAACGCAAACTAGTCGCAACTAGTTCGCCCACCGGCGAACTAAGCCAAGCTGGCTTAGTTCGCCGATGGGCGAACTAGGAGACCCTTGACTAGTTTGCCCACCGACGAACTAAGCAAGCCGGCTTAGTTCGCCGTTGGACGAAATAGAGACTTCCTGGACGTCCCAAACCTCGATCTCCCGCATCCCCGATTCAAAATTTACGTCTTTCGACACGGTCGCATTCTGAACCACGGCCGAAATGTCTCCCGTTCCATCTCGATCCGACCTATCGTTCGAGTTTTACGATAAAAACCGTAAAACTTTGTTTTCTCGACAAAGAACTCGAGGAAATCGTATAAAACGGCAACGGTTAAACGAAACACCGAACATTGCCTAAACTATACGATTTATTCGAGGTTTTTCGTTTAAATCGTAAGAAACGCGTTTTTAATAAAAACGTCGGGTAAATCGTAAAAAACGCGTTTTTAATAAAAACGTCGAGTAAATCGAAAACCTTACGATTAGCTCGAGGGATTTACTAAAAACGGTATCAAATCAGGAAACGATCCCGTACAAAGTCGTAAAACAGATTTATCGTAGAACGGCCCAGAAGGTCCTAAAACACGATAAATTCCCATCTCGCGATCTTAATGGAATCTAACCCGAAGATACGATAACGTTTTGACGGTTTACTCGCAGGAGGAAAATAAATGTCAAGCTTGAGGATAAAAGGCAGGTTTGAAGAAAAATAGAAAATTTCCGCGGAAGAAAAGGAAGGATCGAGAAAAATGGAAGATTCCTGATATACTCAAATTCGGGCGAAATGGAAAGACCGGGTGGCCAAGGCGAGGAGTATATAAGTAAGAGGTATAGGGCAGAAGCAAGGGACGATTTTCAGAGCTCTCACCACCAAAACTAGTATTTAGGAATATTTTCGTTTTCTGTTAGCGAGCTGCGTCTCAACTAGGGTTTTCATTCTAGACTTCTAGGGTTTTCGCAGACGGCTCATACAGCTAAGGCTACTCTCGTTGTAACAGTTCTTACGCAGATTCGGAATAATTACCTCTTTGCTCTCATTTTCGTTTATTCTCTTTTTTATTCTAAGTTTATCGTTTTCTTAATCTTCGTTGTGCGGTTTTGCAGATAGCCGGTTCCTATGGAAACTTAGGGTTTTCCCGAAGTTTCCTTATTTACGATTATTTGACAGTAGGTGGATTTTGGTTCCCACAGTTTGGCACTAGAAGGAGGGGGGGTCGGATCTATCTTACACCGAAGCCGCAACATGTCCAACGAAGAAACGATGACTGGTGACCAACTAACTCGCAACGAACGCGACAACGTTGATAAAACACCACCACCACAAGACGCGTCCGCGGCCAACGCTACAAACGTTAACGCCGAGACAATCGAAAAGATGCTTTCCGAGTTTAATAAAAAATCAGAAGAGCAGCAAAAACTCATTGGTTCGCTCGCAAAACAGGTCAAAACCCTAACTGCGAGAACCAGAGCAATGCGCCCCCGCGTAACCACTAAGATCCGCGGAAGGAGGCTCGATTTCGCGACTCCTATGGATCGCCCCAGAACCGAGCAGGGTAATTTACCGGAGAAAGATTCCGGAAAAGACAACCCTGACGCGACGCTGAACGAATCAGAAAAATCTCCTACTCGCAAACAGGAGACCGAGGGTGACGGCATCGAAAGGGCCAACCTGGAAACGAGCGACCAAGCCGACTCATCAGACGAGGACGCTGACGTCCATCCTAGGAGGAGAAAAACTTGCAGTCCTCCACCGGAGTCTTCTCCCGAGCGTTCTCTTACTGGAGACGAGGAGGAGCTTGATTTTGCGCGATACGCAAAAACCGCCGAGGAGCGATCTCCGGTTACAGGCAGCAAACGCCGATGAGGTCGGTAAACTGCTGGCGACCTGACCGAGATTCGCGATCTCCGCGAATACATAACTAAAACGGCCGCAGCGGTAAAAGCGGTGAAATCTCAGATTCACCACGCTACCAGCGCCGCACCCAAAATCGATCAGCTACTGTACGAATCTCGGAAAAGCCTTTCACGGCCCGCATCACCGAGGTCAAACTGCCCGATCCGGGAAACTTAAGGTGCCAACTTATGACGGGACGTCCGATCCCAAAGTGCACCTGCAGGCTTTCCAGATTACCACGGAGCGAGCCAAACTCAAGGATCACGAAAAAGACGCAGGCTACTGCCGTCTTTTCGTTGAAAACCTAGAAGGAGCCGCGCTCGAGTGGTTCGCCAAACTTAGGCGAAATTCGATCGGAAGTTTCCGTCGACTCGCTTCGGAATTCCTGAAGCAGTACTCGATGTTCATTAATCCGGAAACATCTGACGCCGATCTCTGGAGTTTGATGCAAAAGGAAGACGAATCCCTCCGCGATTTCATGAGCAGATTCAAACTCGTCATGGCTAGGGTTAGCGGAATCAGCGACAAAGCTGCCATCGACGCGCTCAGAAAATCGCTTTGGTACAAGTCGAAATTTCGAAAGTGGATAACTCTCGAAGCGCGGACGATCCAAGACGCGCTCCACAAGGCTACCGATTACATAACCATCGAGGAGGAGACTAAAATCCTGTCCGAGAAGCATAAGCCGACGAAAACATCCGCAAAGGATAACGCGTCCGAACAGAAAAAGAAGAATTCTCGTAACGACAAGTTCGTCCATCACAAGGGGAAGGATCTCCAAGGGGCGCACAACTACGCCATCAACTCTGGATCGGAGCAAGGGCGAACCACGGGTAACACGTGGATGAGAAATTGCAATTACGACGAGAATTTTTTCTGCGACCTCCACCAAACCCGTGGGCATTCCACCGTGAACTGCAAAGTTCTCGGCGCCAGACTTGCCGCCAAATTGGACGCAGGAGAACTCTCCGAGATATCCAGCGTCAAGGATCTCATCCGCGATTCGGATCACCTTCCCAAAAACAACAGGAACGCACGAGCGAAAACTCCGCCTCAGGGAAACCAGTCAGGCGAAAAACGCGGACGAAGGCAAAACGAGAAGGGTAACGACGCTAACCGCCGAAAAATCAACATGATTATCGGTGAATCGCAATATTACAACGACACCGTCTCGTCTATAAAATCCTACCAACGCAAAGCCGAAACCGGCTCGAGTTGGAAAGTGTCATCGGACGACACTCCAAAGGGAATAATTTTGTTCGACGATGCTGAAACCGGCAGAATCGACCAACCGCATGCCGATCCCCTTGTCATCGATTTGGTGATAAGCGATCTAGAAGTCGCTCGAATTCTGGTCGATACCGGAAGTACCGTCAACGTCATCTTCCGCAACACGTTAGCACGTATGGGAATAGAACTCTCGGAAGTCGTACCTATTCCAAAACCGTTGATTAGCTTTTCCGGTGAGACATCCATGACCTTGGGATCGATCCGGCTAGCGGTGGCAGCCAAAGAAGTGACGAAAATCTTTAACTTCGCAGTAGTCGATTTCCCGGTCATCTACAATGTGATCATGGGCACGCCTTGGATAAATTCCATGAAGGCGGTTCTGTCGACGTATCACTTAGGCATCAAATTCCCAACGCCTATGGGAGTCGCAGCAATTTGGGGATGCCAAAGACAATAGCGATCATGCTTCCTGGCCAAACACAAGCTGCGGCAATTGGCAGTCGCAATAGTGAAACCAAAACGGGCAAAGGTCACGCCACCGCCCGCAGAAGTCGACCCAAAGCAAGCAACGGTCGAGAAACCACAAGTTTCCGCGCCCATCGCTTCTACCCAGCCGGAGGAGACAATCCCGGACAAAGACATCGATCCCACGACTGAAGCGATCGAGAAGTCTACGACAGCCGAGTAAGCACACTCGCGCAAACAATCAGAACTAAGAGATGGCTTGATTTCCGAAAGGAATACGCAGGCAGCTCGCCTAAAAGACGAGTTCAGCTATCCCCCTTCCAAAATGGGGGGGGGGGAGTGGGTGAGTATACGAGTATTCGTATACTCCCAAATTTTTAGAACTTTCGCTTTGTAATCAAAAATTTTTTGAAACTTTTTTAATAAAGACAAAGTTAGAATATTATAAAATCTCCGCTACTATCGAAAACGAAAAAAACAAATTCCAAACATCCGGAAATTACTTCCGCAGCAACAACTACTTAATCCGCCAAAAGACTACTAAATCCGGTAATTCGTAGAAGACCGGTAAGTCAAAAGATGAAGAACGAAGAATGGACTATCCCAAATCATCGATGAAACTAAGAAGGAGCTAGAGACGCTGACGTCGTCTTAAAACCGACTCGCTCCTAGAAATTTTCGTAAACCAGACATACCCCAAGTCATCGCCAATCTACCACAATCTTTAACCAACCCGGGTTATCAATCATCCGAATCCTTCAAAGGAAACTTATCTTTTTTCCTTTCATCGAATATTTTCCCTCGCATCGAGAAAACACTTTCTATAAAGCAAACTCTCGCCAAAACAAGCAGAAAAATATCCGGACAATGCGACGCCTCGTCAAAATCATCCCAAAAGCAAACGACAATCTAAGAACCGTCTGGGCGCTAAAGACTGATCCAAACCGTCTGGGAAATAATCTCGAGGAATATACAACATCTCTCGTCGCAATCATGTGGTTAGAAAATCTCTGCGAAATTTCAGGAGCAAACTTACGCGACTCCTCGGTCCTAACTGCCCTAGCATAAATCAAACTATTTAACATCCAAACAGGAACATAAGTTTTGGCTGCGAATGTTCGCAAGCAAGTCAAAGTGTTTCCGCAAAGGAGGTTTAAGTCAAAACCCTTGCAACACCGCGCAACAACTTCGAGCCCGCAAACGTTCCGAATACGAAACGCGGCATATAAAATAAAAACCAACTTCCGGCACTGCGAGACGTCGCAGACGCCTGGAGATTAGTTTTTCGACATAAATGCCTTCCTCGATAAAGTCATTTTCTTGGAAGACCTAACAGTCCGTCCCCTACTATAAAATTACGCAAAACTTCTTAACGTACGTATCCTTCGCGAAGGCCAAAACAACGTAAACATTTATCGCCCAAAAAGTTTGTTGCTGATCACAACAAACTCGCAACAGTCCTAAACAAACTTAAGTTATCTCGCAGAGATAGCTCTCGAACACCCGACAGAAGGGTAATAGCGCTATAAAAGAAATCCAAACTTTTGGTCAGCACTTCCGGGCAACTTAGAAATTGTTCCCGGTGAGATGCTCGGTTCCAACCAGACGAATCATGTAAGCCAAGAACCTATCGCGGATTCTAAATCCGTATGGAATCAGGTTAAAATCGCAACAGGCAAAACGAAAGCCGACTAGTCATCGCATAGCCTCAATCCGAAAGTAAACCTAGGTCTTGCCCTAAACCCAGCACACTGGTCGCTAACGTCTCAAGGCATGAATTGAGATCCTAAAGGCATGTCTCTTCGTCTATATCTAAACGCTCACTCGATTAACTAAACATCCTTAAACGAGAAAACGAACAAGGCGATAAAAAGGAATGCGAGACGACAACTCGCGGACCTCCCTCAATATCAATTCATATTCTTCCCGCTACATTCATACGAATAAAAACACGCTCTTAAAAAAAAACGCAAACTGAATTTTAATAAAGCCGCAAAAGTGGCAGGGAGTCAGAGCCGCACACGACCAGTCCGAAAACTATAACGGCCACGCTCGGCCAGACCAAACGACCTACGAGGCTAGTCTCAAGGCCGGCATAGGTTCGGATGCCATCGACATCAATATGCTCGATAATTCCTACACGACATATAACTAGACCGTAAAGGTCTTGCTAGGAAACAGGTCATACAAACCTTAATTCCGAAACGAACTACGAAAGGCTTGATCCCCTCAAAAGGGTACGTAGGCAGCCTTCACAAGGCGCAGCCCTAATCTTAAACGTTTTCCGCTCCCTTGAGAGTGGAAAGATCACTTTCAACGGACTTTTCCGACCATTAATTCCGCCTAACTTAACTAAAACTGGTTAACCACTCGCAAGAACCTTACGCTAAAGGCTCAAGATTCTTACGAGCAGGGGGGCTAACTGTTGGGGGTAGAATCGGTACGACGGAATCAACGGCCGAAACTCCCCGCAGAAACAAAAAGGAATCGTTTTATAAAACCCGAAGAATCGTTTTATAAAACACGAGGATCGTTTTATAAAACTCGAGGATCGTTTTATAAAACTCGAGAATCGTTTTATAAAACCCGAGGATCATTTTATAAAACTCTAGAATCGTTTTATAAAACTCGAGAATCGTTTTATAAAACTCGAAGAATCGTTTTATAAAACTCGAGAATCGTTTTATAAAACTCGAAGAATCGTTTTATAAAACTCGAGAATCGTTTTATAAAACTCGAGGATCATTTTATAAAACTCGAGAAGCCATTTTATAAAACTCGAAGATCGTTTTATAAAACTCGAGAAGCCGTTTTATAAAACTCGAAGATCGTTTTATAAAACTCGAGAAGCCGTTATATAAAACTCGAAGATCGTTTTATAAAACTCGAGAAGCCGTTTTATAAAACTCGAAGATCGTTTTATAATACTCGAAGATCGTTTTATAAAACTCGAAGATCGTTTTATAAAACTTAAGAAGCCGTTTTATAAAACTTGAAGATCGTTTTATAAAACTCGAGAAGCCGTTTTATAAAACTCGAAGATCGTTTTATAAAACTCGAGAGCCGTTTTATAAAACTTGAAGATCGTTTTATAAAACTCGAAGATCGTTGTATAAAACTCGAGAATCGTTTTATAAAACTCGAAGATCATTTTATAAAACTCGAAGATCGTTTTATAAAACTCGAGAATCGTTTTACGAAACCGCAAAAAACCGAAACAGTCGTAAAACGCGAACTAGTCGATGACGGAGATTTCTTCGGGATCCCCTTCTCGGTCTGGTGCTGGCCAATGGAGTACTAGCAGGGGGATATTTATCTAGCTAGTGGTTTCTAGGGCGGACCCTAGGTTAGCCAGGGCATCGGCTTGCGAATTTTGTTCTCTGGGAACTTGGATAAGCTTGCAGCTCTGGAATATTTTTATCAGGCGCTTAGCCACTGCAAGGTATTTGATCATACTGGCGTCTTTCGCCTGGTAGTCACCTTGGACCTGGCTGATAATCAGTTGGGAGTCGTTGAAGAACCGGATCTCCTCTGCTTCCATCTGCTTAGCGAGTGAGAGGCCCGCAATTAGGGCCTCATATTCTGCCTCATTATTTGTAGCTTTGAAGTTGCATCTTATCACTCTTGATGCTGATTCGCCGGTGGGGGAGGTTAGAACCAGGCCTACTCATTCCCTTCTCATGTTACTAGACCCGTCGACGTGTAGGCTCCATTCTCCCGTTCCTCTGGCTGGGCCCTAGAAATCAACTTCTGACTCCGGGACCGGAAGCATGGATGGTGAGAATTCAGCGACGAAATCAGCAAGGACCTGTGATTTGATGGCCGTAGCAGGCTTGAAGACTATGTCGTATTCCCCCAGCGCGCGATATAGGCCCTGAGAGGTTCTGCCCTATGCTGGAGTACTTCGTAGAGATCGTCGGAATTGTTTTCCAGGTTTCTGCTGCTGGCAAATTGTTCCGCGAAGGACCTCATGGATTTCGTGGGGAGATTGATATACCACTGAAGGGAAGGACCGGTTAGGGTTGAGCCGAAGCCCCGGCACATGGCAGGTTCCCTCAGTCCTCGGTGGATTGCTGGTGTTAGCATTCGTTGTTTGTAGAGGGCCACGTGGTTGTCCGGATCGCTGGTCCCATCGTAGGTCTTCATGGTAGGGAATGATATTTTTCTTGGCATCTCGACTGAAGAGATCTCTTCCACGAAGGGCGTGTCGGAGTAGGAGTTAGGGTCGCTCCTTTTGATGGGTGGAGCTACGCCTGGGAGCCTCTCCACCATCGACTAGATGGTGTTGAATTTCTCAGAGAACATCTTCTCGAGATATGCCACGGAGGCCGGATCTGAGATCAAGGGGTTGTCGGGTGAGTACGCCTTGTCCTCCATATCGGAGTCACTACTGAGGTTCACTTGTGTCCCCCTTGTTGGAGTTTTCTTGCCCTCGGGTTCCTTTTCGCCGGAAGCTGTACGCTGAGCTGCTTCTTCTTCGTATGTAGGAGTATCGAGGGAAGGCATGGTTCGAACACGGGTTCGAAACCTTCGGCGCTTATTGATGTTATTCCCGAGATCTTGGTTTTCCTCTTGGAGAAGGTGGTTTTCAGCTTCGAGTGCTCCTACCTTCTCTGCGCTTCGTTGCAGTTGTTGAGTATGCTCATCGAGTTTAGCTTTTAGATTTTGAACGTCTTGGAGAAGCTCTAGGCTGTCGCCGTCTGTCCCTAGAGCCTCGCGGAGCTCAGTGATTTCTCCTCAGAGGGTGTTGAGCTATTGATGAGCTCGGCTTCTCTCGGAGTAGCTCCAGTGGGTTCAACTATGTCTTCTGGTGTCATCGTCACGTAGTTGGATTACTCCCCTCCTTCTAGCGCCAAGCTGTTATGGTATTATTGTGTAGGGTCGTTTTAGTACTACGAAACACAAGAAGGTTCGAGTTAAGACGGAGAGAAGCAAATATGTTTATGAGAGGTAGGGAGAAAATAGAGGAACAAGACAGTAAACAACAGAGAAGGAGGCGTATTATTAGGTATTTCAAATGGGGGCTACAATGTTGGTGTATGAACCCTAATTCTAGCCGCCTAGATCTAGTCTCTCAATCTCTAAATGTTAATCTCTTATTCTAGGGTTTGTGTTCCCCTTATATAGATGTAGATGTCGGCTCGCATTTGGTTAAATTCTTCCATATTGGCGAATATGGGAGAGTTTCCATGTATGAAGAACTTCCATTTTACTCAAGGGTCGATTTTGGAACAAGGGTCGGGCCCGGGGAACCTGAATTCAGGGCCCGGTCCCTGGGTCCCTTTGGAGCTGGGCTCTAGAGGTCGGTGCCCAGCCCGGGGCTGGAGGAATCTGGTGCCTGGATATTTTTCCCTAACAGCAGGGGCTGAGGTGTTTTTGACATTGTAATAAGGTTGATCATGCCCGTTCCAATATGTCGTACACCCAAGTGTTTTTCTTATATGTGACTCATGTCACGTAGATATAGGGTTTTCCAGGATCGAGGTGTCCCTTGGGACCTGATCCAGCTAGTTTGCCCCTGTTTGCATTATATTCGTGGATGTCTCACTTATATGCAGCTGTGTATGCTTGCTCCCTGTACAAACTCTGAATTTGGATACAGTACTTTGCATTTGTTATGCAATATGTTCCCTGCCGGAGGCGGGGATGGATGCAGGGGTTGGAGCCGGAGCTTCTCTCAGCTGGAGCTTGGAGGTCGCTGTCCTGTCCAAAGCTTGGAAGATCTTTATACCGGAGTATTCACTCCTAATTTGTTTCCCCTTATCTTTCGAATTCACGGGCGGAGTCGGGAGATAACCTGTGTACTTGAGTCAACCGAAGTCGCTCCATCTCAACAGACTTCCGTTGGGCAGGTCATTGCTCCAGTAATCAACTTTTACCAGGTTCTTCTTAGGCTTAAGCCGTGTTTGAGCTGGAGGAAAGTTCATTTCCTAATAATAGGCTGGAAACTTCATAGACCTTCCCAGGTGCTGGACCTGTTCGAAGACGATCTTGCAAGATTCGGGCCCTGCTCTTGTGCTTTAGTGGACGACAAGATTTGCTTACGGGGCTTACACCTTGATGTAATTCTCATCTAGTGATGCAGGGTCTGGGAGATGGAATTTCTGAAGCTTCAGTGAGTGTTGACGTTCGTCTGCTGGATGCAAGGTGCTTAGACTCGTAGCACGACCTTGGAGGAATGGAGATCTTATTCTCGCGCTTTAAGAGATGGCGAATTTCGTTTCTTGGTGTAGGCCTTTGATGGAACGTAGTCTTCTAGCTGGCTTGTCAATGCAGCATGCAGCTTGATCAGGGGAAGGGCCACGAGTTCAGTGTAGTACAATGCTATAATGGACATACACCATTGTTTGGCTGATGAAGATCACATGTATCTGTTAGAATCCGCTGTAGGTATCCTTTTGCCCCTGCCTTTCTCCTGGTCGTGTCTTCTTTAGACGCTCATCAAGGTATGGAGACTTGGAACTGTCTCTTTAGAAGTTTATAGATGTATATACACTTTGGAACTTGTATGGGCGTATTGCCTTGGAAACCTTTAGAGACACGTGGCCTTAGCTTCCATCAGAGGTAGATCATGGTGTATTGCCAGGAGAAGTGGTAGCAAAGTGGTTGGAGCTTAGCTTCGTAAAGTCGTTGATGGCTTGGCCCGGTCCCTTAGGAAATAAGGAATCATAAGAGTGATGGGGTTTGCTGTTGGCAATGGGAGAAATCGTGGTCTCATTGGATTTTTCCTCCTTGTAAGGCGACCAGTCGTAGACCCAAAACCTTGGACTGGGCTTTGTGATCAGAGCCTGGAAACTTGCCCAAAACCTGGAAATCTGGCTTTTCCTTCTGGGTGAGTAGTAGAAGTAACATGAGTTCTCTGACTTCTTTTCACTCCCCTTTGCTCTAATTGGTGTCTGGGATCTGAAGACCAGAACGTTTTGAAGTAGAGTTCGTGTTTTTCTCTGGCCCCTTTGCAGTAGGCCAAGCTGTTCCCGGCGTTTGGGCAGGGTTAATCATACTTTTAGTTGGTTTCTTGTTTTTCTGCATGAACTCCATTGAGGAATTTTCCGCAGAAGTTCGGTAATCCCTATCTCTATTGAGATATATGGCTATGGTCATTGTTCCCTATCTAGGATTCCACTACCAACTAGATGCTAGAACCTACTAAAAAAAGGTGGTTTTCCAGTAACCTCTTTGTGGTGTCTAGTACGGCTGCAGTATTCCCAGAAGCTCTTCTTCTGGTTCCCCTTCTTTTTCTACTTGTCAAAGCTGTAACTTCGGCTGAAAGATTTTGTGTCTTCTGGAGGACTTTTCATCTTTCTCATTGGGGCGGAATTGTGAGCTTGAATGCATTGATGGCGTTTAGGGCTTGCTAGATTGATACTAGTGGATATCAACTAATCTTGAAGTTGGTGACGATTGCCCCTGGCTGGAAATATTGAATCCAAAGGTTGCAGAGCCGTGCTTTGTAGTTCAGCCTGGACCAGTATGAATGTGCAGGGACCAGAGATTGAAGAGGTTTAATCCATGGTTGAAACCTGGAACCAAAAGGAACCGAATATTGCTGAAGATCGACTCTTGGTTGGGACCTGTAACCTACGGGAACCAGGCACTGTAGAGGTCACATTTTTTTCTGAGGGCCGGAGCAAGCAGGACCCAAATATAGTAGAAGTGTAATTCCTGGTTGGGGCCTGGAACCTACAAGAACTTAGTGCTAGTTCCTGCGTTAAATAATTCTACAACTGTTGGCATGGTGTTGTCTTCTTTGAGAGGTGTTCTCCAGCTACGTAAGTTTCGGCCTCATGAGAATAAGTCGTTTCTTGCCCTCAGGTAGCTGGGGTTGAGAGATTGTGCCGGAACAAATGTGATGTCTTCTCCACCTATCACATCGTCACGTAGTTTAGATCTGCCCCTCCTTCCAGCGCCAAACTGTTAGGGTATTTTCTGGTACAAGCGATTCGTGCTCAGACTACAGAATGATAGGAGGAAGGAGACAAGTCGTGACAGGGGTGTCTCCTGGTTCAGTTGTTGATAAACCAGAGGCTCCTGCTTTAGGATACTGCCATATGGGTATGGGCCAGTGTATGTCGCCAGGATACTGCCATATGAGTTTCATCTAGCTGATAGTAGTCATCAAGCTTAGCCGTCATTAGCATATCGAAGAAGAAGGTCTTCTAGGTATGAGGAATCGCCTTGGCAGCTGTAGAATAGGTTAGCTCTGTGTCTCAACGTGTTGGTCTCCCATTTAGGTTAAATAAACTTTATATTTATAGTAGAGGTCATGCCTCTCTCACAGAATTTGGAAATATTCATTATATCCTTAGATAATAGAACGATCCCAAAGCGCACTTACAGGCCTCCCAGATCACTATGGGTTGAGCCAAGCTCAAGGAAAGAGAGAAGAATGCAGGTTACTGTCGTCTCTTCGTGGAAAACCTAGAAGGAGCAGTGCTCGAATGGTTCTCTCGACTTAAGCGGAATTCGATCGGGAGTTTCCGCCAGCTTGTTGTTGGGGTCAAAATTGGTACGACCGAATCAATGACCAAAACTTTCCGCAAAAAAAAAATACGTTTTATAAAACTCGAGAATTTGTTTTATTAAATTCTAAGAACTTTCCATACAAAGGAAATCCGCGGAAAACTTGGAACGCGTCATCTCGGAAGAACGAACGAAACAATCGCCGATTACACTATTTCCCAAGTTAAGCGAAAAACCGCAAAAAAACCGTATCCGCCGTAAACCGCATGCAGGTTCAACCGAAGAAGTTCAACTTACGATGAGCCGAACCAGCCGGTTCAGCTTGCCGTACGGCGAACTGGTCCGTCCCGGGCCTCAATCTCCCGCATCCTTGACACAAGGCATACGTCCTTCGGTTCGATCATGCTCTGAACCATGGTCAAAACGTCTCTCATTTCGTCTCGATCCGTCTTACCATTCAAGTTTTACGATAAAAATCGTAAAAGTTTCTTTTCTCGTAAAGTTTGGGAAGATCGTATAAAACGGCAACGATTAAACGGAACATCGTACATTGCCAAACTATACGATTAACTCGAGAAATCTTATAAAAACGCATCATATCAGGAAACGATCTCGTCTAAAATCGTAATACGGTTTTTATCGCAAAACGGCTCGGACAGCCTAAAAGCGTGATAAAATCCCACTTGCGACTTTAAATGAAATCCAGCCCAAAGATACAATGACGGTTTGACGATTTACTCGCAGAAAGAAGATAAATGTCAAGTTTGAAGATAAATGTCAAGTTTGAAGATAAATGTCAAGTTTGAAGATAAATGTCAAGTTTCAAGATAAATTGAAGTTTTCGCAAGACAAATGGAATGATCGAGATAAATGGAAGATTTCGATAAACTCGAATCTGGGCGGAAAGGAAGGACTAAACCGCCTAAGGAGGGATTATATAAGCAAAAGGCAAAGGACAGAAGAAAAGGACGAGTTTTCAGAGCTTTCACCACCAAACTTAGCACTTAGGAATATTTCCGTTTTTGTTATCGAGCTGCGTCTCAACTAGGGTTTTAGTCCTAGACTGCTAGAACTAGGAATGTCGCCGATAGCTCAAGCAGCTAAGGCTACTCTTGTTGTACAGTTCTTACGTGAATTTGGAATAAGACTCCAACTTGCTCTCAGTCTCGTTTTTATTATCTTTTTACTTAATCTCGTCGTGTTCTTGATTGCTTTTGTGCGGTTCCGCAGATAGGCGTGTCCTCTGGGAAATTAGGGTTTACTTTAAATTCTTAAATTTACGTAAAATCGGCAGGGGTGAATTTTGGTTCCAACATTTTGGCGCTAAAAGGAGGGGGGGGGGGTTGGATCTATCTTATACTCAAGCCGCAGAACGCTCAATCGAGAAGCGATGTCTGAAGAACAACCAACTCGCATCGACGGCGACAACGTTGAAAACAAACCAGCTCTAGATGTGCCTGCGGTTAACACTAACGCTTATGCTAACACCGAGGCCGTCGAGAAGATGCTCTCCGACTTCAACAAGATATAGGAGGAGCAATTCCCCCCCCCCCCCCCCCCCCCCCCCCCCCCCCCCCCCCCCCCNCCCCCCGCGGAACCACTAGGATCCGCGGAAGAAGGCTCGATTTTGGAACTCCTACGGATCGCCTCAGAACCGAGCAGGTAAATCTATCGGAGCAAAACTCCGTGAAAGATAACCCTGACGCGACGCTAAATGAATCAGACAAATCTCCTACTCGCAGATAGGAAACCGAGGAAGATGGCATCGAGAGGGTTAACCTGGAAACAGGCGACCAATCCGATTCGTCGGATGAGGACGCGAGCGTCCATCCTATGAGAAGGCAAACTCGCAGCCCTCAGCCGGAGTCTTCTCCCGAGGGCTCTCTTACTGAAGTTGAGGAGGAGCTCTATTGCGCGCAACGCGCAAAAACAGCCGGAGAACAAACTCCAGTTACTCGCAGCAAACACCGACGAGGTCAGAAAACTGCTGGTGATCTAACTGAGATTCGCAATCTCCGCGACTACATCACTAAAACGGCCGCAGCGGTAAAAGCGGTGAAATCTTAAATTCATCATGCTACCAGCACCGCACCCGAATTCAATCGGCTGCTCTATGAATCTCGGAAAATGCCTTTTACGGCTCGCATTACCGAGGTTAAGCTATCTGATCCGATAAATCTCAAGGTGCCTACTTACGACAGGACGACTGTCCCAAAGCCCACCTGCAGGCCTTCTAGATCACCATGGGATGAGCCAAGCTCAAGGACAGCGAAAAAGACATGTTGCTCGAATCCTGGTCGACACCGGAAGAACCGTCAACGTAATCTTCCGCAACACGTTGGCGCGCATGGGAATTAATTTATCGGATGTCGAGCCAAAACCAAAGCCGTTGACCAGTATCTCCGGCGAAACGTCTATGACCCTAGGATCGATCCGGCTTCTGGTCGCCGTAAAAGAAGTGACAAAAATCGTTAACTTCGTAGTTGTCGATTCCCCAGTTATCTACAACATGATCATGGGCACGCCTTGGATAAACTCCATGGAGGCGGTTCTTTTGACTTACCACTTAGGCATCAAGTTTCCGACCCCTACGGGAGTCGCGGCAATTTTGGGATGCCAGAAACAATCGCGATCTTGCTTTTTAGCTGAATATAAGCTAAGGCAGTTGGGGTCAAAATCGGTACGACGGAATCAATAGCCAAAACTCCCCGCAAAAAGATAAAGAAATAGTTTTATAAAACTCTAGAAATCTTTTTATAAAACTCGAAGAATCGTTTTATAAAACTCGTTAAATCGCTTTATAAAACACGAAGAATCGTTTTATAAAACTTGAGAAATCGTTTTATAAAACTCGAAGAATCGTTTTATAAAACTCGAGAAATCGTTTTATATATCCAAAAGAGATTTCCAAACAAAGGAAATCCGCGGAAAACTTAGAAGATCGTTTTCTCGGGGAAACGAAACAAACGTTAATTACACGATTGTCCGAGTTAAGCACGAAACCGCGAAAAACCGAAACCGCCGTAAAATGCGAGCTAGTCACGTCACGACTAGCTCGCCCAACGGCGAGCTAGTCACGTCCCGACTAGCTCGCCCAACGGCGAGCTAGTCACGTCCCGACTAGTTCGTCCAACGGGGAGCTAGTCTCGTCCCAACTAGCTCTCCCAAAGGCGAGCTAGAAGCTTCCCGGGCAGTTCACCAAACGACGAGCTGAACCGGTCCGGTTCGACTCGCCGTGCGTCAAACCGACCGTCCCGACCCTCGATCTCTCGTATCCCCAATTCAAGGCGTACGTCCTTCGACACGATCGTGTTCCGAACCACGGTCGAAATGTCTCTCGTTTCGTCTCGATCCGTCCTATCATTCAAGTTTTACGATAAAAATCGTAAAACTTTGTTTTCTCAAAAAAAACTCGAGGAAATCGTATAAAATGGAAACGGTTAAACGAAACACCAAACATTGCCTAAGCTATGCGATTTATTCGAGGTTTTTCATAAAAATCGTAAAAAACGCGTTTTTAATAAAAGGGTCGAGTGAATCGTAGAAACGGCCAGGAAGGTCCTAAAATGCGATAAAAGCCCATCTCACAATCTTAACGAAATCTAACCCGAAGATACGATAGCGTTTTGATGGTTTACTCGCAGAAGGAAGATAAATTTCAAGTTTGAAGACAAATGGCAAGTTTGAAGATAAATAGAAGATATCCGTGGGAAAAAAGGAAGGATCGAGATAAATGGAAGATTCCCAATAAACTCAAATTCGGGCTAAATGGAAAGCCTAAAACCACCTAAGATGGGAGTATATAAGCAAGAGGCATGCGGGAGAAGCAAGGACACGTTTTTCAGAGCTTTCACCACCAAACTTAGCATTTAGAAATATTTCCGTTTTCTATTAGCGAGCTGCGTCTCAACTAGGGTTTTTGGTCTCATACTTCTAGAGTTAGGGATTTTGCCGATGGCTCACGAAGCTAAGGCCACTCTCGTTGTAGCAGTTCTTACGTCGATTCGCAATAAAAACCTTTTTGCTCTAAATTTCGTTCATTCTCACATTAATTTTAAATTCATCGTTTTCTTAATTATCGTTGTGCGGTTCTGCAGATAGCCGGGTCCTCTGGAAACTTAGGGTTTACTCAAAGTTTTTTTATTTACGATTCATTGACAGTAGGTGAATTTCGGTTCCCACGGTTTGGCGCTAGAAGGGGGGGTGATCGGATCCATCTTACACCGAAGCCGCAACATGGTCCAACAAAGAAACAATGACTGGTGACCAACAAATTCACAACGAACGCGACAACGTTGATAAAACACCACCACCACAAGATGCGTCCGCGGCCAATGCTACAAACGATAACGCCGAGTGATATCACTCAAATTACCCTAAGAAGTGATTTTACTCTCTCAAATAAGAGGTTCAATCGTAGTACTTAGGGATCGAATCCACAAGGAACTAGAGACACAAAAGATATAATCCTAAGTGATTAAGCTAGGTTGAAAAAGGTTTAAAACAGTAATTAAAATAGGTAGCAATGGTAAGTTGCTAAAGAAAATAGGTTTTGGGTTTTGAAAACAATGAAGGAAAATAGTTAGATTCAAGGTTACTATTCAGAAAATCAGGATTATAAATCTATGGATGTCTTAACGAATTGTTTGCAAATATATGAGAACTTCAATCCTTAGAAAAATCTATAGCTGTCGCTATTTAGACTCGTCCATTGATCTGATTGCCGACTGCATCGATCGATGTTTCTATCGCAGTGTCGATCGATATAAGCTGTCGTCGATCGATATCCCTAGAAGAGCATCGATCGATATTAAGTATCAGATCGGATCGAACTTTGTTCACCCGAGAATTTCTATAAGACCGGCTATCGCATCGTGCCTTAATAGAGTCTGGGTTTAGCCAAATGATTTCAGGAAGATGACTATTAGATTAGTCACTCCATAATCAATACTCTAGGTAGCAAGTCTAGAGTAAGCATTAGGGTTCNGAACTTTGTTCACCCGAGAATTTCTATAAGACCGGCTATCGCATCGTGCCTTAATAGAGTCTGGGTTTAGCCAAATGATTTCAGGAAGATGACTATTAGATTAGTCACTCCATAATCAATACTCTAGGTAGCAAGTCTAGAGTAAGCATTAGGGTTCATTTGGATAATGAATATAACAACTCAACAATCCATAGTTGGGTCTAATCCCTCATAACTATTTGAACCCCAAATCTAACATATGAATCTACTCAGACATAGCCAAGAGATTCATAGCAAAAGAATAAGAAGAAAAGAAAATGCTTTTATTGCTAAATAGAATAGAATACAAAACTTTGTTCAAAACTTCATATATCTTAAGGCTCATAGGCATAGCTATAAATAGGGAGTACAATTAGGTTAAAAACTCATCAGGGGCAGTCTTGTAATTTGGTGAGAACTTGGTCTTCAAGTTGGCCAAATAAATCTTGCTCATCACGCTCTGTATCGATCGATGGTACATTGCGTACATCGATCGATGGAGGATCTCGAATTCAACTTCTACGGAAGCGTCATCGATCGATTACACAGGGTGTGTATCGATGTATCTCTTATATCGGATCTTCATAGTCATCTTGGAAAACTCATCTTTAAGCACCAAAAGGCACCTAAATCATCACTTTACCACAAAATGCTCCTGAACCTGAAAACATACCTAATAGACTCCAAAACATAGATATTATAATAAAAACATATAGAAAATATGACCAAAAGTGGGTCAAAATCATGGTCTATCAACTCCCCCAGACTTAACCTTTTGCTTGTCCTCAAGCAAACATCAAGTCAGTCTTGAAAAAAAGTTTAAAAACAGCAGGGACCCAATCAAAATCTTAACTTAAAAATCATAACCTCTTACTTTGTTGCAAACCACATCTTATTCCTATCAACTACAGAAGTACATTATACCATATCCTAGCTTAGCAACCTAATCATCTAGCCAATCAACTTAAACATTCCTTGTCTGTCTATCCCCTTTACTGATTTCATTTATGCATAAAAATAAAGGTGTAGGCTTTACCTTGGGAGTATCGATCAAGGAACACTTGGATTCAACTCAAACAAGTTTTCAGGCATTCTCATCCTGTTTCCCTTTCTTTCTTTATCCCCCTTCTCTAAATCCCAACTCTTCTTTCTTTTATATCAAATCCCAATGAACAGTTAATGTTCATCTTATTGATCTTTCTTGACAATTTGTAAGCGAATAGTGGGGTCATAGGTAATGTACCTCTCCCTCGCTGTGATCATTCCTTTGATTTAGAATAGTGGGGTCATAGGTAATGTACCTCTCCCTCTGCCTCTCAGGAAATCATCTCAATCTTTTATTTTCTGGGGATGCCGAAGGNTTAATGTTCATCTTATTGATCTTTCTTGACAATTTGTAAGCGAATAGTGGGGTCATAGGTAATGTACCTCTCCCTCGCTGTGATCATTCCTTTGATTTAGAATAGTGGGGTCATAGGTAATGTACCTCTCCCTCTGCCTCTCAGGAAATCATCTCAATCTTTTATTTTCTGGGGATGCCGAAGGAAGGAAAGAAGGAAAGAAGAAATCCAAATTTTTTGAGATTTTTACCTTCCAGACTTGCAAGAGGATTCCGATCCCTTGTATACCAAGCCCCAAGATAAGCAATAGATGTCAGGTTAGGTTGGAAATCAGCTTTGGTTCTTCCAGACAATCATGAAAGTGTTGACATAGGTGATCGGTGATCCACTTTAGAATCTATAGTACTTTCTGCAATCAATAAATCTAAGAATGGTGCTAAAGAGTGGTAAGATAAAAAGTAAGACTTTGAAAATTTTTCCCTTTCTTGACTCAATAAAACCAATTTTTGAAAACTTTATCAAAAAGATCAAAAAGAGGTAAAGTAGCATCAGTAATCAACTCCCCCCCAGACGTAAATCATACATTGTCCTCAGTGTATAATTAGTCGGAGTTAGAGCATAAGAAAAATTAAATATGTGTAACTGATATCAAAAATTTGAAATGATATACCTGCCCGATATGGGTATCGAACGATGGTGAGTCACCATCATTGATCGATGCGTGTTGGTATGTGTCGAGCGATATCGACTGGGTCGTATCGGTCGATAGGTACGGATCGTGTGTCTATCTGCCTAAAAACAAATAAAAACAAAACTAGTAAGTAAAAATAAAATAAAATAAGTTAGTAAAATACCTAACAGTGGGTTGCCTCCCACTCAGCGCTTGTTTAAAGTCAGTTTAGCTGGACTATGGAAGTATGGTTGCTAGTGAGGTGGGTTGCAGGTACTTGTTGGTAAACAAGTGTCCTCCTTTTCTTGTGTTTCATCAAACCAAGCAGGGTAACTTACCGGAGAAGGAGTCCGAAAAAGATAACCCTGACGCGACGCTAGACGAATCGGAAAAACTTCCTACTCGCGAACAGGAGACCGAGGGCGACGGCATCGAAAGGGTTAACCTGGAAATGAGTGACCAACCCGACTTGTCAGACGAGGACGCTGACATCCATCCTAGGAGAAGAAAAATTCGCAGCCCTTCACTGGAGTCTTCTCCCGAGCGTTCTCTTACTGGAGACGAGGAGAATATCGACTTTGCGCGATACGCAAAAACTGTCGAGGAGAGATCTCCGGTCACTCGCAGCAAACACCGACGAGGTCAAAAAACTGCTGGCAACCTGACCGAGATCCGTGATCTCTGCGAATACATCACTAAAACGGCCACAGCGGTAAAATCGGTGAAATCTCAGATTCATCACGCTACCAGGGCCGCACCCGAAATCGATCATGCCCTTCACGGCTCGCATCACTGAGGTCAAGCTGCCCGATCCCGGTAAACTTATGGTGCCAACTTACGATGGGACATCTGATCCCAAAGCGCACCTGCAGGCCTTCCAGATGACCATGGGACAAGCCAAACTCAAGGATCACAAAAGGGACGTAGGCTACTGCCGTCTTTTCGTCGAAAACCTAGAAGGAGCAGCGCTCGAGTGGTTCGCCAAACTTAGGTGGAATTTGATCGGAAGTTTCCGCCAACTCGGTTCCGAATTCTTGAAGCAATACTCGATGTTCATCAATCCAGAAATCTCCGACGCTGATCTCTGGAGCTTGTCGCAAAAGGAGGACGAATCTCTCCGTGATTTCATGAGCAGAGTCAAAATCGTCATGGCTAAGGTTAGCGGAATCAGCGACAAGGCCGCCATTGACGCGTTAAGGAAATCGCTTTGGTTCAAATCGAAGTTCCGCAAATGGATAACTCTCGAGAAACCACGGACGATCCAGAACGCGCTCCATAAGGCATCCGATTACATAACCATCTAGGAGGAGACTAAAATCCTGTCCGAAAAGCATAAGCCGACGAAAACATTCGCAAAGGATAACACGTCCGAGCAGAAGCAGAAAAAGAAGAACTCTCGGAACAACAAGTTCGTCCATCACGAGGGGCAGGATCTCCAAGGGGAGCACAACTACGCCATTACTTCTGGATCGGAACAAGGGCGAACTGCGGGTAACACGTGGACGAGAAATTTGAATTACGATGAGAATTATTTCTGCGACCTCTAGCAAAACCGTGGACATCCTACCGTGAACTGAAAATTTCTCGGCGCCAGGCTTGCAGCAAAACTGATCGTGGGAGAACTCTCCGAGATATCCAGCGTCAAGGATCTCATCCGCAATTCATACCTCCTCCCGAAAAGCGACAGGAACTCACGAGCGGAAACTCCGCCTCAGGGGAACCAGTCGTGAAAAAAACGCGGACAAAGGCAAGACGAGAAGGGTAACGATGCTAACCGCCGAAAAATCAACATGATCATCGGTGAATCGCAATATTACAACGACACAGTTTTGTCTATCAAATCCTACCAACGCAAAGCCGAAACCGGCTCGAGTTGGAAGGTGCCGTCGGATGACACTCCAAAAGAGGTAATCTCATTCGACGACACTGAAACCGGTGGAATCGACCAACCACATGCCGATCCCCTTGTCATCGACTTAGTGATAAGCGATCTAGAAGTCTCTCGAATCCTGGTCGATACCGGAAGTACCGTCAACGTGATTCTCCGCAACACGTTAGCACGTATGGGAATAGAACTCTCGGAAGTCGAACCTATTCCCAAACCGTTGACCAGCTTTTCCGGCGAGACATCAATGACCTTGGGATCAATCCGGCTACCGGTGGCAGCCAAAGAAGTGACGAAAATCATCAACTTCGCTGTAGTCGATTTCCCGGCCATCTACAATGTGATCATGGGCACGCCTTGGATAAATTCCATGAAGGCGGTTCTATCGGCGTACACTTAGGCATCAAATTCCCGACTCCTACGAGAATCGCAGCAATTTGGGGATAACAAAGACAATTGTTGGTGTCAAAAACCGTAATCTCGAAATCAACGTCTACGATAACTTCTGCAAGAATCGTTTTGTAGAACTCAAGAATCGTTTAATAAAACTCGAAAAATCGTTTTATAAAATTCGAGAGTCGTTCTATAAAACTCGAAGAATCGTTTTAAAAAACTCAAAGAATTGTTTTATAAAACTCGAGGAATCGTTTTATAAAACTCTAGAATCGTTTTATAAAACTCAAAGAATCGTTTTATAAAACTTGAGAATCGTTTTATAAAAATCGAGAATCGTTTTATAAAACTCGAAGAATCGTTTTATAAAACTTGAAGAATCGTTTAACAAAACCGCGAAAAACCGAAACCGCCGTAAAACGCGAACTAGCTTCGTCCTGGCTAGTTCGCCGTTGGGCGAACTAGCCCCGTCCCGGTTAGTTCGCCCAACGGCGAACTAAGCCATGAGGGGCTTAGTTCGCCGTTTGGCGAACTAGCCCCGTCCCGGCTAGTTCGCCCAATGGCGAACTAGAGGCTTCTCGGACGGTTCACCGACCGGAGAGCTAGACCGGTCAGTCTCGGTTCACCGTACGTCGAACCAACCATCCCGAGCCTCGATCTCCCGTATCCCTGATTAAGTGCTTACGTCCTTTGATACGGTCATGTTCTGAACCACGGTCAAAATGTCTCCTATTTCGTCTCAATCCGACTTATCGTTCGAGTTTTAGGATAAAAAATGTAAAACATTTTTTCCCAAAAAAGAACTCGAGAAAATCATATAAAACGGCAACGGTTAGACTAAACACCAAACATTGCCTAAACTATACGATTCATTTGAGATTTTTTGCTCAAATCATAAAAAACGCGTTTTTAATAAAAACGTCGAGAAAATCGTAAAAGAACGGCAACGATTAACCGAGAAACGAACGTAGCTAAACTTTATGATTAACTCGGGGAATTTACTAAAAACGGCATCGGATCAGGAACGATGTCGTATAAAGTCGTAAAACGGATTTATCGTAAAACGGCCCGAAAGGTCCTAAAACACGATAAAAATCCATCTTGCGATCTTAACGAAATCTAACCCGAAGATACGATAACGTTTTGATGGTTTACTCGCAGAAGGAATATAAATGTCAAGATTTAAGACAAAAGGCAAGTTTGAAGATAAATAGAAGATTCCCGCGGGAGAAAAGGAAGGATCAAGAAAAATGGAAGATTCCCGATAAACTCGAATCCGGGCAAAATGGAAAGACTGAACCGCCTGGGAGAGGATTATATAAGCCAAAGGCATAGGGCAAGAGCGAAAGAACAAAAATCAGACCAAAAAAGGTGGCTGTTAGCTTAGGAATTTAGGACTTAGCGTTTAGACTAGCAATCCAGATCCTTAGAACGTTTCGACGTCTAAGTTCTTCAATTCTCTTTTGTAACAGTTGTCGATCTCTTACTTAATAAAAGCTTTCACACAAATTTTTAATTTTCTGTTCTTCGTTGTTCATCAATATTCTGTTAATTTCGTTTGTTTTAGTGATTTCCGCAGAGATCCAGAACCTCGGGAAAATTAGGGTTTTTCTCTAAGTTTCCATATTTGACGGAAAATCGACAGTGTGGATTTTGGTTCCCAAAGTTTGGCGCTAGAAGGAGGGGGGTCGGATTCTCTTACACAATAATCGCTAGAACGAACAAGAAAATACATGCCTAATCTGAATGGCGAAGTCATCTCGTTCGAGAAAGGGCAACGATCGATTCGATCAAACCTCTCAACGATCTTCTCGTTATTGAGCTGACGATACAGAATATGGATGTCGCGAGAATATTAGTCGATACCGGAAGCTCGGCTGATATCATCTTCAAAACTACTCTCGAGAGAATGGAAATCGATCTGTCTGAAATCACGGAAAACGTAAGCCCGCTAGTAGGACTTTCGGGGGAGATCATCATGACCCTCGGAACAATCAACCTAATGGTTCGCGCCGGGAGCATAGCGAAAAACGTCAAATTCCAAGTCGTCGATCGACCCATGTCTTACAACGCAATCGTAGGGACACCATGGTTAAATTCGATGCAAGTGATTCCGTCGACGTACCATATGTGTCTCAAGTTCCCAACTCCGTTCGGGATCGAGACTATATGGGGAAATCGGAGGACCTCCCAAGTTTGCTACGCAGCGGATTTAAAACGAAAAAATCTGCCGGTCGATGTTTCTTTCAAAAAGAAAAAGAAGTCGATGACCCTCGACAACGCCCCAGAGCAAGATAAAACGGAACTCTTCTGGCAGTTGCGAGCAGCCGAGGCTTTGGAAGGTAAACACGAGCCAACCTGCGAACCTGTCATCTCAGTGTGCATCGACGAGAATTTTCCAGAACGCTGCGTCGAAATCGGTGCAAACCTGAGCGAGACCTTAAAAGTTGAACTCCTGACATGTCTTAAGCAAAACTCGAAAACGTTTGCTTGGACTGCGGAAGATATGCCAGGAATCGACATCAACATCACATGTCACGAAGTTAACATTGACCCAACTTCCAAACCCGTCAAACAAAAAAGACGAAAGTTGGGGCCAGAACGCGCCGAAGCGGTCAACAGCGATGTCGACTTACTCCTCAATGTAGGATCGATTACGGAAGTTCGATATCCTGACTGGCTCGCCAACGCCGTCGTCGTAAAGAAAAAGAACGGAAAATGGCGAGTTTGCGTCGATTTCACCGATCTCAATAAAGCGTGTCCAAAAGATAGCTATCCGCTGCCACACATCGATCGTTTGGTCGAGGCAACCGCGGGAAACAAACTCTTATCTTTCATGGACGCCTTCTCAGGGTACAATCAGATCATGATGAACTCGAACGATCGGGAAAAAACCGCATTCATAGCTGATCACAGAACTTACTGCTATAAAGTGATGCCTTTCGGCCTTTAGAACGCCGGTGCGGCTTACCAACGACTCGTCAATCGCATGTTTGCCGAACAGCTCGGAAAAAACGATGGAAGTGTACACCGACGATATGCTTGTAAAATAACTCGAAGAGCGAGATCATGTCGTGCACCTCCAAGAATGTTTCGAAAGGCTCAACCTTCATAACATAAAGTTGAACCCTGTGAAATGTCGCTTCGCTGTCGCATTCGGAGAATTTCTAGGGTATCTCGTCACTTACCGCGGGATCGAGGCTAATCCGAAACAGATCACAGCATTGATAGAAATGGTTTCTCTTAGAACAAAACGCGAGGTACAAAGACTGACCGGCAAGGTCGCAGCACGTAACCGTTTTATCTTGCGATCAACGAACAAATGTCTACCTTTCTACGAAACGTTAAAAGGAAACAAAAAGTTCGAAGGAGAACCATTATTCCTCTATATCACAGTATCGACGACCGCCGTGAGTGGCGTCTTTATTCGGGAAGAACGCGGCGAACAAAAGCCAATCTTCTACGTAAGTAAGACGCTGCTGGACGCAGAGATGCGGTATCCAATGATGGAGAAATAGGCTTTGGCCATAGTCATGTCAACAAGGAAATTAAGACCATATTTCCAATCTCACACCATCGTTGTGCCCACCTCGTTCCCTCTGCGCACCATTTTGCATAGTCCCAGCCAATCGGGAAGATTAACAAAATTGGCGATCGAGCTGAGCGAGTACGATATTGAATATCGTGCAAAGACTTGCGTGAAATCGCAAGTACTCGTGGAATTCATAGTGGAACTCCCAACGGGAAGCGCGTCCAACCAAGAGCCGAACTCGACTTTGATCTTATACGTTGACGGATCCTCATCCAAACAAGGCTCTGGGATCGGCATCCGACACGTATCCCCAATGGGAGAAGTATTGGAACAGTCATTCTGATTAATTTTCCATGCTTCGAACAACGAAGCAGAGTATGAGTCCTTGATCGCAGGACTACGATTAGCTCACGGACTGAAGATTCGTAATCTTCACGCGTACTGCGATTTCCAGCTAGTGGCTAGTCAGTTCAGCGGAGAATACGAAGCAAGGGACGAGAGAATGGAAGCATATCTGATCTTGGTAAAAGATCTGACCCAGAAGTTTGATCAATTCGCCTTGACTAGGATCCCTCGAGCAGAAAACGCTCAGGCAGACGCATTGGCCGCCTTGGCATCCAGCTCAGATCTTGGTATAAGCAGGGTAGTTCCCGTTGAATTCATCGAACACCCTAGCATCGGACCACCCATAGTCATAAACCTTATCAATGAACCAGAGGGCGATATGGACGAAAACCATCCAGCCAAAGATTAGTCCGATTACAGATTCGATCGTCCGTGGATGGAAACAATTCTCGCATACATAACCAACGGAGAACTTCCACCGGAAAAATGGGCGGCCCGAAAGATAAAAACTCAGACCGCACGGTATGTTGTAGTTGACGGAGAACTTTACAAATGGAGATTCTCCAGAACACTAATGACTTGCATGCAAGGGGAGAAAGCGCAGAGGGTAATGCAGGAAGTGCACTCCGGATCTTGCGGAAACCATTCCGGCGGAAGATCTCTCGCAATAAAAATCAAGAGCCACAGATATTTCTGGCCAACGATGATAAAAGATTGCGAAGATTTTTTCGCGAAAATGCGAGAAGTGCCAGAGGCACGCTCCGACTATTCACAAACCTGCTGAATTTCTTTCGTCTATCTCGTCGCCGTATCCGTTCATGCGTTGGTCGATGGATATAGTCGGGGCAATGCATGCGTCAAAACAAAAACGCTTCCTTCTGGTTCTGACCGACTTCTTCTCTAAATGGGTCAAAACCGACTCTTACGCAAGCATCAAAGACGCCCAAGTAGAAAGTTTCGTATGGAGAAACATAGTCTGTAGACATGGAGTACCATACGAAATCGTAACGGAAAATGGATCTCAATTTATTTCGAGTAGATTCGAAGCTTTTTGCGAAAAATGGAAGATACGATTGACCAAATCGACTCCCAGATATCATCAAGGAAACGGACAAGCCAAGACCATTAATAAAACAATCCTCGATGGTCTCAAGAAACGCCTCGACGCCAAAAAAGGGAAAGTGCGCCGAAGAGCTCGAAGGAGTTTTATGGTCGCACCGCACAACTCGAGGCGAGCAACGGGCGAAACTCCTTTTGCCCTCGTATACGGAATGGAATGTATGATTCCCGCGGAGGTCGAATTTCCAGGAGTACGTAGAAGGCTGCTCCTGGAAAGAGAAGAGTCAAACAACTTAATGCTTCTCGACGAACTCGATCTGATTAACGAACGACGGGATCAGGCGCTCGTTCGAATTCGAAACTATCAGCAAGCGGCCGCAAAGTACTACAAAGCAAACGTACGCGGCCGCAGATTTCACGAAGGCGAACTAGTCTTACGAAAAGTCTTCCAAAACACCACAGAACGAAATGCTGGTAAATTGGGAGAAAACTGGGAAGGACCGTACAAGGTCATAAAGGTAGTCTGGCCTGGAGCATACGAAATCGCAAACATGCAGGGAAACAAAATTCCCAGATCCTGGAACGCGATGCATCTTAAAAAGTACTATCACTAGGCAACGCGCCCGCAAAACACTGAACTACGAGACGACTTGATCCCCTTAAAGGGTACGGTACGTAGGCATCTTGTCACAAGACAATACCAACCGTCCCCTCTTGTTAAAAAGGGGGGGGAGTAGGTGAGTATACGTATACTCGTATACTCCCGAAATTTCTCAAACTTTTTCAACAAACGTATCGAAAAAAAAACAAAATTCTGAATATAGCGAGACGTCGCCGATGTTCGGAAACCGTTCCTCTCCAAAAACAACAAACAGTCTGTCCGCGACTATAAAACACACACTGCTTCTTAATAAACAATCCCTTCGCGAAGGTCTAAACTACGTAAACATCTATCACTTAAAAGTAGTTTGTTGCTGATCACAACAAACTCGCAACAGTCCTAAACAAACTTAAGTTATCTCGCAGAGATAGCTCTCGAACACCCGACACAAGGGTAATAGCGCTATAAAAGAAATCCAAACTTTTGGTCAGCACTGCCGGGAAACTTAGAAATTTTTCCCGCTGAGATGCTCGGTTCCAACTAGACGAATCGTATAAGCCGAGAACATATCGCGGATTCTAAATCGGTATGGAATCAGGTTAAAATCGCAATAGGCAAAACGAAAGCCGACTAGTCATCGCACAGCCTCAGTCCGAAAGTAAACCTAGGTCTTGCCCTAAACCCAGCACACTGGTCGCTAACGTCTCAAGGCATGGATCGAGATCCTAAAGGCATGTCTCTTCATCTATATCTAAACATTCACTAGATTTGCTAAAACATCCTAAAACGAGCAAACGAATAAGGCGATACCCTAAGGGAAAGGAATGCGAGACGACAACTCGTGGACCTCCCGCAATACCAACTCGAAGCAACAAGTTTAAACGAATAACTGATTGTTCATTACGAAAAAAAAATTTGCCGAAGCACACAGGGGATTCAAAGCCGTAAAAGGCCAGTCCCGAACAAGTACAAAAGCCATAGTCAGCCAACCACATAAAGATCTAATTTTTTTTTTTAAAAAAAGTACCGTATGAGACCACATCTTCAAACATCCTCCACACGCGGTGCCTCATCTTCATCCATCGCATTACCTTCACCTTCGACAGCAATCTCCGGGCCGTCATTCTCGTCTGCATCAGGCTGAGGCACGTTTTCAGCAGCAAGAGCTGGATCGGAATCACTTCCCTCGACAAGAATAAATCCTTCAGTCACGCAGACAGCCGATTCCTCAAAACTCTTCATCTTGCGCCGAAGTCTGCGTAGCTCCGAAGCCTTAGATTTCTTTGCATCCTTCGCCTTGATTAGAGAGACCGCTGTCTTTCCGAGATCACGCTCCAAATCGCTAATCCTATCCTCAAGTCAAGAAACCTCCACGAAATGCACGTCCTCTATCACCTTCAGTTTCCCCTCGAGCTGAGCGGATCTCTCTTGCGACTCGGCCAACTCCTTGGCTAAACGCTCAACTTCGGACCCACACTCTTTGATCATCCCATCGATCAACGAAACAAACTAGAAAAACCAAGATAGATGGTCAGATACGAATATATTATTTAGAACGTATGCTTGCGAACCTGTACCTTGGTACGCTGTTGTGACATCGAAACCAAGCTGGGCGCCTTGCTAGACGAAGCTCCGTTCTCGGGACCCTTCACGCCTCTTCTTCTCGTGGGAACATTGGGGTTCGGACGAGTTCTCTTGCGGCCTTTGGCTGAAGCATGCAGCGTCGCGCTAAGCGCCGGAAGTCCCAGAACAATCACCCTCTTGGCTGGAGGAGGAGGCCTCCGAATCGTAACCGGGTTAACCGCAGTAGGAGCTGCAACCGGTTCGACTACGACAAGAGTCGTAACCAATTCGACGACGGTGAGAGCCGCAACCGGTTTGACCGCGGTAGGAGCCACAACCGATTCTACCATGGTGGGAGCTACGACCGTTCCGACCTCAGCAGAAATAGCAACATTTTCGGCTGCAACAAGGGGCGGAACAGCAGACACACCCGACGGTTCAATAGCAACGCCCGTCGAGGAGTCCACCTCCGTATCCGTCGTTTCGTCCAAAATAGCGTTGACCTCTCTTGAAAGAACAGATGGATCCACCGGAGGTATGCCACTCGACACGGCATCCTCCGAAGCATCGCTGCGGTCCATCTCGTCTTGAAACAAGAGAAACTCGAAAATCACAGTTTTGTTGATCACCTTGGGAAGAAGACATCTTGAAATTTTTCTAGAGAGAAGTTGGAGAGAAACTTGAGAGATGGAAGATATGAGAAATAATGATCCAATACTTATAGAAAAGAAGAGCCTGTCCCTCGTAATAATACGAATCGCAGCCGTAGATTCCGATAAAAGCAACTCTATTCGCCCGCAAAAACTTTCTCCAGAATTTGCGAGCTGGGGGGCTAACTGTTGGTGTCAAAAACCGTAATCTCGAAATCAACGTCTACGATAACTTCTATGACAGATGGAATCATTGCTTTCCGCAAGAATCGTTTTGTAAAACTCAAGAATCGTTTTATAAAACTCGAAGAATCGTTTTATAAAACTCGAGAGTCATTTTATAAAACTCAAAGAATCGTTTTATAAAACTCGAAGAATCGTTTTATAAAACTCGAAGAATCGTTTTATAAAACTCGAGGAATCGTTTTATAAAACTCGAGAATCGTTTTATAAAACTCAAAAATCGTTTTATAAAACTCGAGAATCGTTTTATAAAACTCTAAGAATCGTTTTATAAAACTCGAAGAATCGTTTTACAAAACTCGAAGGATCATTTTATAAAACTCGAGAATCGTTTTATCAAACTCGAAGAATCGTTTTATAAAACTCGAAGAATCGTTTTATAAAACTCGAAGGATCGTTTTATAAAACTTGAGAATCGTTTTATAAAACTCGAAGAATCGTTTTATAAAACCCGAAGAATCGTTTTACAAAACCGCGAAAAACCGAAACCACCGTAAAACGCGAACTAGATTCGTCCCGGATAGTTCGCCCAACGGCGAGCTAAGCCAAGCCAGCTTAGTTCGCAGGTGGGCGAACTAGCCTCGTCCCGGCTAATTCGCCCAACGGCGAACTAAGCCATGACCGGCTTAGTTCGCCGTTGGGCAAACTAGCCCCGTCCTGGTTAGTTCGCCGTTGGGCGAACTAGCCCCGTCCCTGTTAGTTCGCCATTGGGCAAACTAGCTCCGTCCCGGCTAGTTCGCCTAATGGCGAACTAGGCTATGACCGGCTTAGTTCGCCTTTGGGCAAACTAGCCACCTCCCGGCTAGTTTTCCCAATGGAGAACTAGCCTCGTCCCGACTAGTTCGCTAAACGGCAAACTAGCCTTGTCCCGGCTAGTTTGCCGTTGGGCGAACTAGCCCCGTCCTGTCGAGTTCGCCCAACGACGAACTAGGCCATGATCGGCTTAGTTTGCCTTTGGGCGAACTAGCCACGTCCTGGCTAGTTTGCCCAAAGGCGAACTAGCCTCGTCCCGACTAGTTTGCCCAACGGCGAACTAGCCTCCTCCCGGCTTGTTCTCCGTTGGGCAACTAGAGGCTTCTCGGACGGTTCACCGTACGTCGAGAGCTAGACCGGTCCGGCTCGGTTCACCGTACGTCGAACCAACCATCCTGAGCCTCGATCTCCCGTATCCCCGATTCAGTGCTTACATCCTTTGATACGGTCGTGTTCTGAACCACTGTCAAAATGTCTCCCGTTTCGCCTCGATCCGACTTATCGTTCGAGTTTTACGATAAAAACCGTAAAACTTTGTTTTCTCAAAAAAGAACTCGAGAAAATCGTATAAAACAGCAACGGATAGACAAAACACCGGATTCGAGTCCATCTCACAATCTTAACAAAATCTAACCCGAAGATACGATAACGTTTTGATGGTTTACTCGCAGAAGGAAGATAAATGTCAAGATTGAAGACAAAAGGCAATTTTGAAGATAATTAGAAGATTTCCGCGGGAGAAAATGAAGGATCAAGAAAAAGGGAAGATTCTTGATAACCTCGAATCCAGGCAAAATGGAAAGACTGAACCACCTGGGAGAGGAGTATATAAGCTAGAGGCATAGGGCAAGAGCGAAAGAACAAAAATCAGACCAAAAAAGGCGGCTGTTGGCTGAGGAATTTAGGACTTAGCGTTTAGACTAGCAATCCAGATCCTTAGAATGTTTCGACGTCTAAGTTCTTCAGTTCTCTTTTGTAAGAGTTGTCGATCTCTTACTTAATAAAAGCTTTCACACAAATTCTTTATTTTCTGTTCTTTGTTGTTCATCCATATTCTGCTAATTTCGTTTGTTTCAGTAATTTCCGCAGAGATCCAGGATCTCGGGAAATTTAGGGGTTTTCTCTAAGTTTCCATATTTGACGGAAAATCGACAGTGTGGATTTTGGTTCCCACAACAATCGCGATCCTGCTTCCTAGCCGAACACAAGCTGAGGCAATTGGCGGTCGAAATCGTGAAACTAAAACGGGCAAAGGTCACGCCACCCCCCACGGAAGACGACCCAAAGCAAGCAGCGGTCGAGAAACAACAAGTTTCCGAACCCATCGCTTCTACCCAGCCGGAAGAGAAAAGCCCGGACAAAGACATCGATCCAAAAACGGAAGTGATCGAAAAGTCTGCGACAGCCGAGTAAGCATACTCGCACAAACAATCAGAACTACGAGATGGCTTGATTTCCGAAAGGAATACGTAGGCAGCTCGCCTAAAGACGAGTTCAGCAATCCCCCTTTCCAAAACGGGGGGGGGGGGGGGGAGTGGGTGCGTACACGAGTATTTGTATACTCCCAAATATTTAGAACTTTCGCTTTGTAATCGAAAATTTTTTGAAACTTTTTTAATTAAGACAAAATTAGAGTATTATAAAATCTCCGCTACTATCGAAAATGCAAAAACGAGTTCCATACATCCGGAAATCACTTAATCGTTTCTACGAAACTTGTACACCAAAATATTTTCGGAAAGAACCGGCGAGACGTCGCCTAAATTCTCGAGAAAAATATTCCACTAAGTCCGTCCGCGACTATAAAAACACGAACGCTCGGCGATTGGACCCCTCGAGCACGCTATCCATCCTAAAGAAACGCACCGACCTATTAGTCTGCATACATCCGACTAGGATAAAATAGCGCTCTATAAAAGAAATCCAAATTTTTTGTCAGCACTTCCGGGCAACTTAGAAATTTTTCCCAGTGAGATGCTCGATTCCAACCATACGAATCGTATAAGCCCAGAACCTATCGCGGATTCTATATCGGTATGGAATCAGGTTAAAAGCACAACAGGCAAAACGAAAGCCGACTAGTCATCGCAAAGCCTTAATCCGAAAGTAAACCTAGGTCTTGCCCTAAGCCCAGCACACTGGTCTCTAACGTATCAAAGCATGAATCGAGATTCTAAAGGCATATCTCTTCGCCCACATCTAAACACTCGCGAAAATCGAAACCTTCCGAGTTAACGAACCGAACAATTTACACCAAAAGTTAGATGCGAGACGGCAACTCGTATTCTTCCCTCTACATCTAAAACGAAACGCAAATTCCATACTTTGAAAAGATTTCTTATTAGAAAATCTTCAAATACACACCGCCCAACGGTAGGGATTCAGAGCCACCAACGGCCAGTTCCGAAAAAACAACAACGAAATCATAAAAGCAATAACATCACACACAAAAGTCATCAAACACGGTCATCACTGGAATCGATCCATGGCTGGTCGACTTCGCCATCAACATTCAAGATCCCAGGTCCGACCTCGACCGAATCCGGCGACACCACGATGGGGTTCCACTGATCCCACATCTGCTTCCCGGGATTAACAAACTCGAGAATCGTTTTATAAAACTCGAAAAATCGTTTTATAAAACTTGAGAATCGTTTTATAAAACTCGAGGATCATTTTATAAAACTCGAGAAGCCGTTTTATAAAACACGAAGATCGTTTTATAAAACTCGAGGATCGTTTTATAAAACTCGAGAAGCCGTTTTATAAAACTCGAAGATCGTTTTATAAAACTCGAAGATCGTTTTATAAAACTCGAAGATCGTTTTATAAAACTCGAGAAGCCGTTTTATAATACTCGAGAAGCCGTTTTATAATACTCGAAGATCGTTTTATAAAACTCAAGAAACCGTTTTATAAAACTCGAAGATCGTTTTATAAAACTCGAGAAGCCGTTTTATAAAACTCGAAGATCGTTTTATAAAACTCGAGAGCCGTTTTATAAAACTCGAATATTGTTTTATAAAACTTGAAGATTGTTGTATAAAACTCGAGAATCGTTTTATAAAACTTGAAGATCATTTTATAAAACTCGAAGATCGTTTTATAAAACTCGAGAATCGTTTTACGAAACCGCAAAAAACCGAAAGAGTCGTAAAACGCGAACTAGTCGATGACGGAGATTTCTTCGGGATCCCCTTCTCGGTCTGGTGCTGGCCACTGGAGTACTAGCAGGGGGATATTTATCTAGCTAGTGGTTTCTAGGGCGGACCCTAGGTTAGCCAGGGCATCGGCTTGCGAATTTTGTTCTCTGGGAACTTGGATAAGCTTGCAGCTCTGGAATATTTTTATCAGGCGCTTAGCCACGGCAAGGTATTTTATCATACTGGCGTCTTTCGCCTGGTAGTCACCTTGGACCTGGCTGATAATCAGTTCGGAGTCGCTGAAGAACCGGATCTCCTCTGCTTCCATCTGCTTAGCAAGTGAGAGGCCCGCAATTAGGGCCTCATATTCGGCCTCATTATTTGTAGCTTTGAAGTTGCATCTTATCACTCTTGATGCTGATTCGCCGGTGGGGGAGGTTAGAACCAGGCCTACTCATTCCCTTCTCATGTTACTAGACCCGTCGACGTGTAGGCTCCATTCTCCCGTTCCTCTGGCTTGGCCCTAGAAATCAACTTCTGACTCCGGGACCGGAAGCATGGATGGTGAGAATTCAGCGAAGAAATCAGCAAGGACCTGTGATTTGATGGCCGTAGCAGGCCTGAAGACTATGTCGTATTCCCCGAGCGCGCGATATAGGCCCTGAGAGGTTCGGCCCTATGCTGGAGTACTTCGTAGAGATCGTCGGAATTGTTTTCCAGGTTTCTGCTGCTGGCAAATTGTTCCACGAACTTGTCGCTGAGTTCCGCGAAGGACCTCATGGATTTCGTGGGGAGATTGATATACCACTGAAGGGAAGGACCGGTTAGGGTTGAGCCGAAGCCCCGGCACATGGCAGGTTCCCTCAGTCCTCGGTGGATTGCTGCTGTTAGCATTCGTTGTTTGTAGAGGGCCACGTGGTTGTCCGGATCGCTGGTCCCATCGTAGGTCTTCATGGTAGGGAAGGATATTTTTCTTGGCATCTCGACCGAAGAGATCTCTTCCACGAAGGGCGTGTCGGAGTAGGAGTTAGGGTCGCTCCTTTTGATGGGTGGAGCTACGCATGGGAGCTTCTCCACCATCGACTAGATGGTGTTGAATTTCTCAGAGAACATCTTCTCGAGATATGCCACGGAGGCCGGATCTGAGATCAAGGGGTTGTCGGGTGAGTACGCCTTGTCCTCCATATCGGAGTCACTACTGAGGTTCACTTGTGTCCCCCTTGTTGGAGTTTTCTTGCCCTCGGGGTCCTTTTCGCCGGAAGCTGTACGCTGAGCTGCTTCTTCTTCGTAGGTAGGAGTATCGAGGGAAGGCATGGTTCGAACTCGGGTTCGAAACCTTCGGCGCTTATTGATGTTCTTCCCGAGATCTTGGTTTTCCTCTTGGAGAAGGTGGTTTTCGGCTTCGAGTGCTCCTACCTTCTCTGCGCTTCGTTGCAGTTGTTGAGTATGCTCGTCGAGTTTAGCTTTTAGGTTTTGAACGTCTTGGATAAGCTCTAGGCTGTCACCGGCTATTGATGAGCTCGGCTTCTCTCGGAGTAGCTCCAGTGGGTTCAACTAAGTCTTCTGGTGTCATCGTCAGGTAGTTGGATTACTCCCCTCCTTCTAGCGCCAAGCTGTTATGGTATTATTGTGTAGGGTCGTTTTAGTACTACGAAACACAAGAAGGTTCGAGTTAAGACGGAGAGAAGCAAATATGTTTATGAGAGGTAGGGAGAAAATAGAGGAACAAGACAGTAAACAATAGAGAAGGAGGCGTATTATTAGGTATTTCGAATGGGGGCTACAATGTTGGTGTATGAACCCTAATTCTAGCCGCCAAGATCTAGTCTCTCAATCTCTAAATGTTAATCTCTTATTCTAGGGTTTTTGTTCCCCTTATATAGATGTAGATGTCGGCTCGCATTTGGTTAAATTCTTCCATATTGGCGAATATGGGAGAGTTTCCATGTATGAAGAACTTCTATTTTACTCAAGGGTCGATTTTGGAACAAGGGTCGGGCCCGGGGAACCTGAATGCAGGGCCTGGGCCCTGGCTCCCTTTGGAGCCGGGCTCTAGGGGTCGGTGCCCAGCCCGGGGGCTGGAGGAATCTGGTGCCTGGATATTTTTTCCTAACAACAGGGGCTGAGGTGTTTTTGACATTGTAATAAGGTTGATCATGCCCGTTCGAATATGTCGTACACCCAAGTGTTTTTCTTATATGTGACTCATGTCACGTAGATATAGGGTTTGCCAGGATCGAGGTGTCCCTTGGGACCTGATCCAGCTATTTTTCCCCTGTTTGCATTATATTCGTGGATGTCTCACTTATATGCAGCTGTGTATGCTTGCTCCCTGTACAAACTCTGAATTTGGATACAGTACTTTGCATTTGTTATGCAATATGTTCCCTGCCGGAGGCGGGGATGGATGCAGGGGTTGGAGCCGGAGCTTCTCTCAGCGGGAGCTTGGAGGTCGCTGTCCTGCCCAAGGCTTGGAAGATCTTTATACCGGAGTATTCACTCCTAATTTGTTTCCCCTTGTCTTTCGATTTCACGGGTGGAGTCGGGAGATAACCTGTGCACTTGAGTCAACCGAAGTCGCTCCATCTCAACAGACCTCCGTTGGGCAGGTCATTGCTCCAGTAATCAACTTTTACCAGGTTCTTCTTAGGCTTGAGCCGTGTTTGAGCTGGAGGAAAGTTCATTTCCTAATAGTAGGCTGGAAACTTGATAGACCTTCCCAGGTGCTGGACCTGTTCGAAGTTGATCTTGCAAGATTTTGGCCCTGCACTTTTGCTTTGTTGGTGTCGAAAACCGTAATCTCGAAATCAACGTCTGCGATAGCTTCTGTAAAAGATGGAACCATTATTTTCCGCAGATTCATTTTATAAAATGATTAATACCGTTTTATAAAACTCGAAGATCGTTTTATAAAACTCGAAGATCGTTTTATAAAATTCGAGAGATCATTTTATAAAACTCGGAGATCGTTTTATAA